>OZ007586.1:137713783-137939266 GCA_963931845.1 Maratus michaelseni | reverse complement strand
GGCTAATCCCCCCCCCCCCCCTTAATTTAGATAATGTGTTTTTCATGCAGAAATATCCGATTTGTTTCAAATTTTGTATATAGGTTCATTCCAATAAGGCGCTTCTCTGATCAGCTTTGGGGGTTCAATGGTTAAATATAAAGGGGGAACAGGGGCGAATCCCCTCCCTAAATAAATGGGGTTTTCATGCAGAATTACACAATTTGCTTCAAATTTTGTATATAGCTTCATTGTGTTAAGGCGTTTCCTTCATTCGTTTTGGGGGTTCATTGGTTAAGTATAAAGAGGACAACGGTCATTAATCCCCCCCACCCCCTTAATTTAGGTAAATGGGTTTTTCATGCAGAATTATCCGATTTGTTTCAAATATTGTATATAGGTTCATTCTGATAAGGCGCTTCCCTGATTATCTTTGGGGGTTAATTGATTAAGTATACAGGGCGGAACTGGGGGCTAATCCCCCTTAATTTAGATAATGGGTTTTTCATGCAGAATTATCCGATTTGTTTCAAATATTCTATATAGGTTCTTTCTGATAAGGCGCTTCCCTGATCAGTTTTGGGGGTTCATTTGTTAAGTTTACAGGAGGGAACTGGTGGCTAATCCCCCCCCCCTTAATTTAGATAATGTGTTTTTCATGCAGAAATATCCGATTTGTTTCAAATTTTATACATAGGTTCATTCTGATAAGGCGCTTCCCTGATCAGTTTTGTGGGTTCATTTGTTAAGTTTACATGAGGGAACTGGGGGCTAATCCCCCCCCCCTCCCGCTTAATTTACATAAATAGGTTTTTCATGCAGAATTATCCGATTTTAAATTTTCAAATTTTATATATATGTTCATTCTGATAATCCGATTCCTTGATTAGTTTTGGGGGTTAAATTGCTAAGTATAAAAGGGGGAGGGGAGACGGGGGCCGATCCCCACTTAATTTATATAAATGGGTTTTTCATGCAGAATTATCCGTTTTGTTTCAAATTTTATACATAGGTTCACTCTGATAAGGCGCTTCCCTGATCAGTTTTGGTGGTTCATTTGTTAAGTTTACATGAGGGAACTGGAGGCTAATCCCCCCCCCCTTAATTTAGATAATGTGTTTTTCATGCAGAAATATCTGATTTCTTTCAAATTTTGTATATAGGTTCATTCCGATAAGGCGCTTCCCTGATCAGTTTTGGGGGTTCAATGGTTAAATATAAAAGAGGAACAGGGGCTAATCTCCCCCTAAATTAAATAAATGGGTTTTTCATGCAAAATTTCCCAATTTTCTTCATATTTTTTATAGAGCTACATTGTGATAAGGCGCTTCCTTTATTAGTTTTGGGGGTTCATTGGTTAAGTATAAAGAGGGGAACGGTGATTATTCCTCCCCCTTAATTTAGATAAATAAGTTTTTTATGCAGAATTATCCGATTTGCTTCAAATTTTGTATGTAGGTTCATTGTGATAAGGCGCTTCCCTGGATCAGTTTTGGGGGTTCAATGGTTAAATATAAAGGGGGAACAGGGGCTAATCCCCCCATCTAAAATAAAGAAATGGTTTTTTCATGTAAAATTACCCAATTTGCTTCGTATTTTGTACATAAGTTCATTGTGATAAATCGCTTCCCTGATTAGTTTTGGGAGTTCAATGGTAAAGTATAAACGAGGGGAACGGGGGCCAATCCTACCCTTAATTTAGATAAAACGGTTTTTCATGCAGAATTATCTAACTTGCTTCAAATTTTGTATGTAGGTACATTGGTGAAGTATAAAGGGGAGAACAGGGACTAATTCGCCCCCCCCCCTCTTTTCAATTGAGAAAAATGATCTTTTAAAGCAGAATTATCCAATTGTTTCAAATTTTTTTTATAAAAGGTTCATTCTGATAAGGTGCTTCCTTGATTAGTTTTGGGGGTTCAATGGTAAAGTATAAAGGGAGCGAAATGGGACTAATCCCCCCTTAATTTATGTAATGGGTTTTTCATGCAGAATTATCCGATTTGCTTAAAATTTTGTATTAGGTTGTTTTTGATAAGGCGCTTTCCTGATCAGTTTTGGGGGTTCAATGGTTAAATATAAAGGGGGTACCGGGGCTAGTCCCCCTAAATTAAATAAGTGGGTTTTACATGCAAAATTATCCAATTTTCTTCATATTTTGTACATAAGTTCATTGTGATAAGTCGTTTCCCTGATTAGTTTTGGGAGTTCAATGGTAAAGTATAAAGAGGGGAACAGTGATTCTTCCTGTCCCCCTTAATTTACATAAATGGGTTTTTCATGCAGAATTATCCGATTTGCTTAAAATTTTGTATATAGATTGTTTCTGATAAGACGCTTCCCTGATCAGTTTTCGGGGTTCAATGGTTAAATATATAGGCGGGACAAGGGCTAATCCCCCTAAATTAAATAAATGGGTTTTTCATGCAAAATTACCCAATTTCCTTCAAATTTTGTATATAACACATGGGCTGATAATTTCCCGGTCTGGCACACAGATGGCGTTGCAATTGCCGAACCGATGTTTTTTTTTAGTAAATACGAACCTTTAAAAGGTAGCAGAAAAGATGTCATGATGATTCGCCGTGTGGATAAAACGTTAGAGTGGTTTTATTTGAACAACTTTGTTGATAACCAAAAAAAATGGATAAACAAGAATTTCAAGAATTGTATTTTGATGGGAAAAAACACCGTTCAAACAAAAGCTTGGCTTGATAAGCATTATCCGGACATTGCACCAGGTAAATCAAACATTATTGACTGGTTTGCTGAATTTAAACATGGTCGTACGGACACCAGTGATGCACCACGCAAAAGAGGTGGTTACTCCGGAAAACATAAAAATAGTCCAAAAAATCGTTTTGGGGAACCGTAAAGTGAAGTTGCAGGCGATAGCTCAGACTCTGAAGATATCCAAGAAACGTGTAGTTTTTATTTTGAATGAGCATTTGTCTATGAAAAAGCTGTTGTCAAAGTGGCTGCCGCGCGTGTTGACTTTTGACCAAAAACAACAACGAGTCAATGATTTAGAACACTGTTTGGAGCTTTTTCGTTATAAAATTGTTATTTATTATTAAACTATTATTATTATTTATTTATTAAATTATTATTATTAAATTATTATTATTTATTATTAAAGTTATGTTATTTATTAAAGTTATAAAACTCATAATGTTTTGTTAAAAAGTTGTGTTTTCTTTATTAGACCGGGAACTTATCAGCCCATGTGTTAGCTTCATTGTGATAAGGCGCTTCCTTCATTAGTTTTGGTTGTTCATTGGTTACGTATAAAGAGGGGGACGGTGATTAATCCCCCCCCCTTACTTTAGATAAATGACTTTTTTATTCAGAATTATCAGATTTGTTTCAATTTCTATATATAGGTTCGATGTGATAAGACGCTTCCCCGGATCAGTTTTGGGGGTTCATTGGTTAAATATAAAGGGGGGAACGTGGTCCAATCCCCCGTAATTTGGATAAATTGATTTTTCATGCTGAATTATACAATTTGCTTCAAATTTTGCATATAGGTTCATTGTGATAAGGCGCTTCCCTGATTAGTTTTGGGGGTCCAATTGCTAAGTATAAAAGGGGTGGAACGGGGGCTGATCCCCCCTTAATTTAGATTAATGTGTTTTTCATGCTGAATTATCCAATTTGCTTCAAATTTTGAATGTAGGTTCATTCTGATAAGGCGCTTCCCTGATTAGTTTTGGGGGTTCATTGGTTAAGTATGAAGGGGGAATGGAAGCTAATCCCCCCTAACTTAGATAAATGGTTTTTTCATGCAGAATTATCGAATTTTCTTCAGATATTGTATGAGGTTCATTGTGATAAGTCTCTTTCCTGATTAGTTTTGAGGGTTCATCGGTTAAGTATAAAGGGGGGGGGGGGAACTGGAGGCTAATCCCCCCTCCTTAATTTAGATAAATAGGTTTTTCATGCAGAATTATCCGATTTGCTTCAAATTTGGTATATAAGTTCATTCTGATTAGGCGCTTCCCTGATTAGCTTTGGGGTTCTTTGGTTAAGTATAAAAGGGGGAAAAGGGGTTAATGCTCCCCCTAATTTAAATAAATGGGTTTTTCGTGCAGAATTATCCGATTTTCTTCAAATTTGGTATATATTTTCATTGTGATAAGGCACTTCCCTGATTAATTTTGGGGGTTTATTGGTTAAGATTAAAGGATGGAACGAGGGGCTAATCCACCTTAAGTTAGATAAATGGGTTTTTTATGCAAAATTATCTAGTTTGCTTCAAATTTTGTATATTGATTCATTGTGATAAGGCGTTTCCCGCATTAGTTTTGGGGGTTCATTTGTTAAGTATAAAGGAGGGAACGGGGACGAATTCCCTCCCCTTAATTTAGATAAATGGGTTTTTCATGCAGAATTAACCGATTTGCTTCAAATTTTTTATATAGGTTTATTCTGATAAGATGCTTCCCTGATTCGTTTTTTTTTTTTTTTTTTTTTTTTTTTTTTTTTTTTTTTTTTTTGGGGGGGGGGGGGGGGGGGTCATTTGGTTAAGTAAAAAGGGGGAACAGGGACTAATTGTCCATTTTAATTTAAATAAATAGTTTTTTCATGCCGAATTATCCAATTTGATGCAAATGTTGTATACCGGTTTATTTTGATAAGGCGCTTCCCTGATTAGATTTGGACGTTTATTGGTTAAGTATAAAGGACGTAAATAGGGGAGCTAATGACCCCCCCCCCCCTTCTAATTTATATAAATGTGTTTTTTCTTTGAAATAAGAGTATAATATGCAAATAGTGTGAATAGCCTGTGAGCTCAATGCCATCAGTTTGACTGAGCACTTTTATTTTTATTATTTTATTTCCAATTTAATATATATAAATTTTTTTAATTAATATACCTTTTAAAAAGTTAGTATCCAGCCGAATATTTGATAATCTGCTAAATCACTATTTGTTACATATCGTAAAATTATTGTTATGTTTTTCTACTATATTCCTGTGGCACCATTTTTTTTTTCTTTTAATGCTGATTGTGAAATCCCATATAGTAACCTATGTAAATTTTAAAGAAATGATAAATTCCGTTATACAATTATCAAAATATAGCTTTCACCAGCAGGAAACAGATGTCCAATGCTGGTAGAGTACATTTTTAAAAATTTCCTTAATTTTTAAATTTTTTAAAAATTTTATGAATTTTGAATTCTTTATTCAAAGGAAAATTTTCAAATATTTTGTTCTTAAAAATACTTATCGCTGAAGACGAAGTGTCCCCTTAATCATTCTTTGCTCTTGTGCTGTTTTTTTATATTTTTAAATATACATTGTCACTAGCAATTAGTACAATAAAAAAAATTAATATTATTACTGTTATTATTACAGGATAATACTGCAGTGATCAATGTCGCCTTACAGCTAGAACAGATCATCCTTGCCTACTAGAGAATGAGGATGTTAGAAAGGACGTCAAGGTGTTTTCGTATGTTGATGGTGTGACACTTTTTTCGGAGAAATGTTCAACTGAGTCAATTTCGTTGCTCTAGCATCCTACTGGGTGTTTAATTAAGACTGTTATCAGGCCGGAATCTAGGCAGGCTTTTTTACTAACTGCATCAATTCTAAAGGAATACATACATGCCAATAGCATATACATAGCATAAATACAGTGCTGTAATTTGTTTTATTAAAACATTTTGATTTATAGTTTTGTTGAAAATAAATTTTATTTTTCAGTATAAATGTTTGTTTTATTTTTTCTGTCTTTTGTTGTTAGCCAGAAAAAATCGAGTAATTTATAAATTTTTTAAAAAATAGTATTTAGTCAATTTAATGTTTGTGTAAATTAAATGCACTTGATTTATTTTAATAAGTTTAAGTAAAAAAAAAAAAAATAGCATATACATATTTGCTAAGAACGATTTTTTATTGAATTCACTATTTTATAGATATTTTTTCTGAATTATTTGCAATTTTTAATATTCTGCTATTAAGTGATCTGCCATTGAGGAATAAAAGACTCACAAACATTTATTTCTTTGTTATTAATAATGATAAAAAAAATTGTAATCAATATACTTTTTAAAAAGTTAGTACTCAGCCGAATATTTGATAGTCTGCTAAATCTCTATTTGTTACATTTTGTAAAATTATCACGTTTTTCTACTATATTCCTGTGGCATCATTTTTTCCCCTTTAATGCTGATTGTGAAATCCCATGGTAACCTACGGAAATTTTAAAGAGGTGATAAATTCCCTTATACAATTATCAAAATATAGCTTTCACCAGCAGGAAACAGATGTCCAATACTGGTAGTGTACATTTTTTAAAATTTCCTTATTTTTTAAATATTTTTTTAAAGTATCTTTACTTTAATTTATATTTAATATATATATATATTTACTGGCAACTGGACTTCCCTGTAAGTAAGTGCTTATATATTCCATATTTTTGCTTTTTTCATTTGTAAAGAGTTTATAAATATTATTCACAAGTCCTTAATTTATTTCTTCAAAATAAAATGCAGGTTTTAAGTTATCAAATTGGCTTTTGATAAGTTTATTTAGCTGATTCACCAGATTGGTGTTATAACTTTTACTTCAATATAATCTTTTGTTAAAATATTGTATGCAAGTACATGATTTTGGAAAGAAATTTTTTTAATTACTTTTTTTTACAGCAATTGGTAAATTTTGGTATCTTTTGAAATCTAAGCATAGTTTCATTGCCAATTTCTTCAACGTTATCTAATCAGTTATAATACAGAAAGTTCAGAAATCTTAAAATATTTAGATCAATAATTGAAATTATATTTCAGCACTATAATCTCAATTTAAATTAAATAATTGCTAAATAACACTTGTGTAGTCTAACAATTTTTAATCAGAGTTCATTGATTTAAATCAACTGGATTTCAATCCTGATTTAAATCAACTGATTTATTTAAATACACTTTTTTTTTTTTTCAAATTTAGGTTAAGATATTTCATTATAAATATTATTTTTGACAACAATACATTGTAAATTTAAGGACTGGGGGAGACAACACTCAAAATCCTTGCTTTTTGAATTTTATTTAAATCAAATATCACACTTAAAGATAAAAATTCTAATTTAAAAATAGAGAATCTCAGCTGAGAAATGTTAAAAGATTAAAGCATAAATTTATTTGTTAAAAAAATATGTACAAATCTTATGTGAATTTTTTAATACAAAAACATGGAGGGTTTCTGCGAGGATTTGTAAAATGTTAGAATAAATAAATATAGGTCAATCAAAAGTATATTTATTGTTATTTATATTGATATCTCATGACTTCATTGTGCACATGTAAATAACAAATGGTTCGATATTCCAATGTAATTTATTTATGGAAAGACTCGGAAAATAAAGATTCCATGGTTAGTAATACTCTGAAATGTTTATATATATTTTTTAATATAATTTTAATTACTTATAAATGTAAACTAATAAACAACTAAAGTGTTAAAATCTTTAAAAAATCAAACACCTGATTTAAAAGTATCTTTTATTTTAAATTTTAAAAAAATCAAACTTTAATTCACTGCAAACTCTGTAATCGCTTATAAAGAACTCATAAAGCTGGAAAATTGGTGTTTCTTTTCAAACATTTTAATAACAAAGAATAATTTTTTCAGATCCATTGAAATTTATACCCAGATAATCATAATTATCTTAAGTATTTTTTATATATGCTCCAACTTCATTAAATGAATTAATGTATGTATTTCAGAGTAGTGTATATAATCTGGAATAGGTATGTTTAAAGGAATACTGTATATAATCCAGATCTAGAATAGAATGCTTAAAATTTCAATTTTTTTTTTCTGAATAAAATTCTTACATTATCTTTTATATTCTAAGATTTTTAATCGAGAAATTTGGTCAAAACAAAACGATTTAGCTTTTAGTAATGAAGAGTTTATATGCTTTTTATTTTATCAAAGGGGTAATTTAAGGTGGTATATATTTTATACAGAATAGGTCAATAAAAAGTATATTGTTAAATTGCAGTTAGTGTAAATAAGTGATATATAACACAAAACAATTTGTTTACTTTATTTCCTGTTTTCAAAAGTAAAAGAGAATTCACATTTTCAAATTATATCATTTTCTGTTGCTCCATTTTTTAACTATATTTTTAACTGTTTATATATGATTAAAATATTTCAAATTAAACAAGTGAATGAGTTTCTCTATATATTTTTAATTTCAAATAAATTTAAATGAGCTTTTCTAATTATTAATTTTAATGATTTAGTAAAGGTTATTTTACTTTAAAACGCGTAATTTTAAAATTGTATTTTGAAAAAAAAATAGCTGATTTAAATTTTAACAAAAAATGATTTTCATTTACTGAGCCTTTTTGTTATGTAATTTTCAGTTGAGCTTCAAGTTCAAAGTCTTGTACATTTTCAAATTGTATGGCTTCTGATAATTGTTTATCATCAACGTATTTATTAGGGTTAGCTGAATTCTGTATATTCTTATAATTTACATGACTTCAAAAGTTTTTAGATTTACTTTATTATTATTATTATTTTGTGTGTGTGTGTGTGTAATAGAGCAGAAAAGCACCCAAATTGGGTTATAATAGTTAGGTGCAGCAATGTTCCTAATTGGAAAGTGTCTCTGTGACACAAATTGGGTATAAAAAGTGACAAATTTGAAATATATGCGCAGGGTGTATTTGGGGACAAAAAAGAACATTTAATCTCCAAACTGTCACTGTAAAAAACAAAGTTATTCTTCTGGAAACTGTCTTTTTTAATTTAATGTTGAAAAAAATAAGCTTAGAGGGTCATATTCATGCCGAAATTGTAGCAAATTCAATAGATACATCTAATTGGGGCATCATGTTTGGCTTTTTCAGTAAATGTTGCCCTATGATAACAAACTGGAATTCACTCAGTCAAGTAGTTTTGAAATTATGAAAATTTAAAGTTTGTAACTCCTAATCTGTAATCGTTGCAAATCAGACTATAATGTGGGTAGTGTTTTAAGCATAACTTAAAAACTACTTAGCGGAATCAGCTGTGATTTTTGATTTGCATATTTGAAGTTTTTAGAAATCTATTTCTATTAAAATTAATTTTTTAATTAATTTAAAAATACATTTTTTTTATAAATTAAACCATAAAATAAACCATAATCTATAATTTTTTAACCGAAATAGATTTCGAAAAGCTTCAAATAAAATATACGAATATAAAATTATTACGTCAAGTATTGAATTATATAAAAAAAACTCCACCAGCTGTTTAACATTAGGAGTTCCAAACTTTAAACTTCATAATTCTTAAACATTTTGACCTAGTGACTTCCCTTTTGGTATCTTTGAGAAAAAGTTACCGAAAGAGGCAAATATAATGTCAAAGTTAGATGTACATATTGAAAAGTTTGGAGTTCTGTGCAACTTAAGAACGAAGACGACCCCATAAGCTTTTTTTTTTTTTTTTTTTTTTTGAGGCGTAAATTAAAAGAAGTTCTAGTTTTTTAAAAAGGGGCGGTCACTATTGTGATTAAAAAATGTTTTGTATGTCCTTTGTTTTGGATATACAGCAATAGAAAGTCTTTCCAGTACCAATAAAACTTCAATGTTAGTTGCATACACTTCATACGCATGCAACATGTCATACACTTGTGCTACACCCAATGACATAAGTGTGGGTTTTAAATATCCAGTCCAAATTGAAAATATTTTGTTCCGTTTTTAATATCTTATTTAACAGTTTTTGGCATCACCTAAATATTTAGTGCTTGGGGCAATTATCTCCCACACACACTTCACCACTGGCTACACCTATGTATATTCTGGCACTAATAAGCTGGCATCTCTGTACAGTCCACTTTGCTATACAGACAACAGATGAAAAGGTTTGTTTTGGACACTATTTGGACTTTCTTTTATATCGCTTAAAAAATATTTTTTTTTTTTTTTTTTTTCCCTAGGAAACATATACACATATTCTAAAGAAAATAAAAGTATATTATGTATTTTATGAACATAAAATCCATTTCATTGTGTACTTTTTATTTATTTATACACTTTTCTTTTACGAGAATGACTTCTCCTTGTTTATAAAGATACTTCTCTAGCATTCCTTGTATAAAATACTTATTTAAAAAAAATGTAAATACCCATGAGCTAAACGTATCAGTATTACTTGTAACAAATAAATAAAATTTCAAGCTGATTCTGTATTGTAAAGAAACTTTTGTTATAAAGAGTAGGACCAATAACAGATGAAAATATTGCTTTTGGACACTATTTTGATTTCCTTTTATCTTAGTTAAATATTATTAAGAACTTTTTTGAATACATACATACATTTTAAGTATTTTGTTATCATAAAATCCATTACATGTAATGCATTTTATGATGATAAATACTTAAAAATGTGTGTATGTATTCAAAAAAGTTCTTAATAATATTTAATTAATATCAAAACAGTGTCCAAAAGCAATATTTTCATCTGTTAATGTTCCTACTCTTTAAAACAAAAGTTTCTTTACAATGCAGAAAATTTTCCGATCATAATGAAAAAAAATTCCGTAAAGCAAAGAAAAAGTTTCTATAGTACACAAGAATTTTTAATTTTTTCATGATTAGTTTACTGACTGATTCGGAAAAGTTTCCTTTTTAAAACGGAATACTTTCTGTCTATTCTACCGTTCTACCAAGACATTTCTTAGTGTGAATGGAAAGTTTTCCTTTTTAAAACGGAATACTTTCTGTCTATTCTACCATTCTACCAAGACATTTCTTAGTGTGAATGGAAAGTTTTCCTTTTTAAAACGGAATACTTTCTGTCTATTCTACCGTTCTACCAAAACGTTTCTTTATGTGAATGGAAAGATTTCCGTAAGACCCAGGAATTTATTCTGTGTCTAAAGATTAGTTTCTGAATCAAACAGGAAAAGTTTCCTGACGGAAAGAAAAAACTTTCGTTTTTTTTCGTTTTTTTTTCCGTGTTGGTTTGGAAAAGTTTCCTGTACTATACGGGCAACTGGAAATCCTATTCCTACCGGAAACTTTTCCGAATTTTTTTTTACAGTGTATGACAATCGCTAAAATCGTATAAATTCTGAAAAAAGTAACATAGAAGCGCAACCTGTAGGGAGATTTAAGCCGAAACCTAATAAGCACCAACTTATGTCAACGTCTAACTGAATCTGAAGTTTGATGAAAATCCGTAAATTAGTTCTTCAGATATAACTGTATTGAAAATCGTGAATAATGCAGCAAAGAAACGCCCGTTGGGCGATTTACACAAAAAACTAATCAGCACCAATCTATATCAAGGTCTAACTCAATCTAATGTTTCATTAAATTCCGTGCTAGCTCTTGAGTTACAGCGCCCACAAAATTTTTGTTATATACGAACAGAAAGACAGACTCACAGAAAGATATTTTCTAAAAATAGTCAAATCGTGTTCAGGACCTTCTAAAACGTATACATCTGTCGAAAACCGGAAGTCGAAAATTTTCTTGAATCCAATACTTTCTTCTTGTGAAGACAGAATAAAGTAAAACTGAAAACGGAACTGCGGGAAAGAACGATTTGAAATTTGAAGCCAAATGAAAAATTACTGTTAATAGTTGCAGTTATAAAATGGACAAACAAATCAGTTTTCCCACACTGTTAAAAAACTTCAGCTTCTGTTGTGTAGTCACTCAACCGCTTTCATAGAATATCTGTATTTTGACCAATGAAAATGCTCGAGAATATGGTAAAGTAACCGTTTTCTCTAAAAGTGGTGGAGTGTGTCTGCAGCAAAAGCTGAAGATTTTTAACAGTGCAACCTCGTAATCACTTTACCCAACAAAATTCTGTAGGTAATGCGGGTTATCCGAAGGCTGTGTAATTTCTGCCTCTGAACGCTACGAGTACCCCGCAAAGAGTTACATAATATCGGTCTCTGAACGCTTCAGTTTACACACCCATGTGTTACCCTAGTAACTCAGGTTGAGGTCTGTGAATGGACATAAAATAGGCGCGTCCAGTAGAGCTAACCAAAGTAACCGATCTCACCGGTTACTACAGCTTGATTCTGGGAAGGTACGAAATGAAAAGCTGGTGAATTGTAACGTCAGCAAAAGCACCCTTTCGTACGCGACCTACGTTATATACGGCCGGCGAGGCTAACGAAAAAGACAGGGTACCGCGGTGTATTCCACTTATCTTTTTTTACAGACCGCTAGAGTTACGTGATGCTCTTTTCGTACATCTGCATTGGTGCAATCGAGCGTAACGTGACTAAGGCGGTCTGTAAAAAAAGATACATGTAAAGCACCGCGGTATCCTTTCTTTTTCGTTAGCCTCGTACGGCCGGTTCATGACGTTTAAAACGTCAGACGGAATAGATCATATTTACACGGCGATTGATACAAAGCGGCGCGCCCATCGTTTTGTGCCAATCACCATGTAAAGATGACCCATTTCATTTCGTGTGACGTTTTAAAAGTCATGAATCGGCCGTGTATAACGTAGATCCTGTTTAGTTTCCTTATCCTATTCTCGCATCCGGCGAAAAGTGGTGGTACCTGACGGTATCTGAATTTTATTTCGTACTATTCACGAAATCAAGCTGCAAGTAACGAGGCTAACGAAAAAGACAGGCTACCGCGGTGCATTCCACTTATATTTTTTTACAGACCACTAGAGTGACGTGATGCTCTTTTCGTACATCTGCATTGGTGCATTCGAGCATCACGTGACTCCCGCGGTCTGTAAAAAAAGATACGCGTAAAGCACCGCGCTAGCCTTTCTTTTTCGTTAGCTTCGTGCAAGTAATTGGTGAGATCGGTCACTTTAGTTAGCTCTAAGCTAACGAAAAGACAGGCTACCGTGCGAGTGACGTGCGAGGAGACGTGAGGCTCTTTTCTTACACCTGCATTGGTGGATTCGAGCATCACGTGACCCCAGCGGTCTGTAAAAAAAGATATGCGTAAAGCACCGCGCCTATCTGTTTCGTTAGCCTTGAGTTAGCTCCAGTGGACGCATCCATTAATTCCAAACTAGAGAGTGATTTTAATTTGTAACCGGAATGATGTTATTTATAAAGATTTTCTTTTGATTACTAATGGATCGTTAGTAATACTCATTATTATAATCGGGTAACACTAGTTATTCATTAACTACTTATTGCTTCTCCAGTTTCCCGTTTGAGGAGCTTAGAATTGTTGAACTTTCATGATGAAATCTGTGGATCTGAAAATTCCTGATGATTATTACATGCTACAAAGCGCACTACGTGTTAGGGAGCACGTTAAATATTTGTTAAAATTTGTGTATACATATTGTGAACATATTCGAAGACAAAGCCGAGTTTTCGGCTTTGTAGAATCATTTCAATTTCTCCCCGATTCCTTTAAAAACGCTATTGTAGAAATAGTAAATAGAACTCTGAATGATTCTTCTCTCTTGGAATTAATTTTGAAAGTGCTTCAACATCATGACCCTGTGGATCGTCTTGTGTTTGCATTTTCGGCATCGTATACAAACGAGTTTAGTGACTATAGATTTATTCAATGGGCAACCATGTTATGCACATTATCGTGTGTTCTGAACAGAGAAGGCTTTAAATTAGCATTGGAAATAGCCCGGAAGACTATTGATATATTTTGTACCCGTCATAATAGATTTAATGCATTCGCGTCTTTTGGCTGTGCTATATAAGGAATTTTTCCTATATAAGGAAATTTTGTGTATTTATTTTAATATCCTTTAAATTTTACATCATAAGTGAAGATACGAGTGATTGTGGATTGTAAAACTAAACTGATAGAAGTTCAAAAATTTACGATCTTGATGTTTTAACTACCATTAATGTTCAGTACACTGAATAAGTTCATTTTAATATTTCAAGGAGGTTATATTTTAAATTATACACACGAATATTTTAATACACATATTTGTTCTAGTTATAAAATTCCAGTACTTATGTAACAAGTATCTATATGTAACTTTAATACCGGAAAATTATGTTTGCATATTAAAATAGTCAACTGGTGTGAACCAATAAGAGCAGTTTAACTTCTTAATATACTACTACTTATGTACACTAAGGTCAAAATAACTTCAATTTTCTATACTATTTTTTATGGTGTTATTAAGAAATTTTGTCTTTATTTTAGTGTATATCTATAAGTCTTTAACATTCTGAAATTTTTGTGAAAACCTCTTAAAACGAGGATTCTTTTTCCTTGAAAGGCATCAGCTTTTTGTATGGCTACTTGAGAATGTTCAGGGAAAATTCCGTAAGTCATTTTTCTACAAAAGTTTCGCTTTGACGCATTGTTAACAACAATATGAATAATTACCTTATGACTACTGCATTTTTACTGCAAACTTTTTGAAATTTGGAGATTTACTATTAAGACTCTGCCTGTTTGTATTGCTACCATTCTTACATCTGAATCTTTTTTATGTTGTTGTTAAACCCGATTTTGTCATGTTATTTTATCGACTTGTATATAAAGAACTTCTTTTTTCTTTCATTTTAATAAATATTTTAAAATTGTTTATCCATTGTCTATGTTGTAGAAAATTTTGTATAATGTTTGACATATGTTATTTTATGCATCAGAAACTGATTTCTGTGCTTATCTGTGAAGTAAATAAAAGAAACTTTCAACTACAAAGTTTCAGCACAGAAAATAAACTTATTTTCAAATTCCATTAAAATGGTATTTCTACTTCCATATTTTGATAAAAAGTTTATCCACATTTTGCTTAAATTTATTTTTCCTGGGTTTTTTTTCACTTACGTTTTTACTAAATGCAGGGTTTTCCTTTTCTTCCTCTCCTTATTCTTTAATTTTTATCTTGCACACATAAGTACATGGCGTACAGTACGTGAAAAAAATGAACTATGTTTACACTTTCTGTTCTAATAATGTAAAAATAAAGGGAAAGTGCCACTTTGTTTTGTATAAAGCGCTTTAATTTGTATAAAATTGTTTTTTATCATATGGGATTTCCTACTTAATAAAAATTGTACAGTTTTTTTTCAAATGGCAACTCTTTCTCTACTTTTTTTAATTCCTTTTGATCAAATCATCCCTGAAAATTATGCAGATTATAAATATTTTTGGCTATGATGCCATACACTCACGCACAGTTTTTTTAAAAATAGGTTATGAAAAGGAAAAATGTCGCCAAATTTAGGGGATTTTTTTCTTTTATGGAAACCTAGCAATTGTATTACGTTATTGGTTTGGCGCGAGCTTGAAAATCACGCCAACCAAAAAGTCTCCAAACATCGGTGCGTGAGTGTAACATACCAGTTCCCTGTTATTTTGACTTGGCAATTTATTTTGTTACTTGCATGTAGTAATAGTAACACATGTCTTTACAGTTACCAAATGCCGAAACGTAAAAGAAAAAATATCTTAAAGCTCCATACACCATTCTTTAAATTTAAATATGGGGCTTTTTGTCCGAAGAAATAACGTATGATAAAAAAGAAAAAAAATATTGGAAAATTCTCTTTAATAGTGTTCGAAGTTATAATACACCTTTCAAACGTCTTCAAAAATTCTTCAGCATTGTCATATTAACAAGTACCCAAAATAAACGTATTCGTTAGATTTCAGTAAATGACAGTCGTTAAATTTTAAATTTTATTTATTAGCTCTCAGGCTATCAAATTCTGAGAGGGAATGTACCCGCAGATTATGTATGTACGTAACGCGATAACACTTGATAGAAATATCGAACTTACTTCAAATTTGGTATATAGGTTCATTGTGATAAGGCGCATCCCTGATTAGTTTGGGGGGGGGGTCATTGACTTAAGTATATAGGGGCGAACGGGGGCTAATCCCCACCTTAATTTAGATAAATGGGCTTTTCATGTAGAAATATCAGATTTTCTTCAAATTTTGTATAATAGGTTCATTGTGATAAGCGCTTCCTCGATTAGTTTTGGGGGTTCATTGGTTAAGTATAAAGGGGAGAAATGGGGGAGCCTTAATTTAGCTAAATGTTTTATTTCCTTTGAAATACGAGTACAATATACAATTAGTGTGAATAGCCTGCGAGCCCAATGCTATCAGTTTAACTGGGCACTTTTCTTTTTATATTTGAATAGCTGTATTTAAATTTTTTAAACAGTAAGTCTTTCCCTAAAACTAAAGTAAAAGGAACCCGAAAGGGGTAAATACAGTAGTTCTTACCAAATTTTGTACGTAAAATTATAAAGCTTAACTCTTAATACATTTTCAATTATTAAACTTATCCTTTTTCATTTTATTTTTCATTTTTTTTCTCGAGTAACAACTTTCGCTCAACTGTACCGCACGAGGTTCCAAATTTAATTTTAAAAAAAGCAGCTGTTCAAAAATTTTGTTTGACTGACACCTCTTGAATAGCCAGATCTCGTGGATCATAATTATTTAACCTTCACAATCTGGAATAGTATTTTAATCATGAAAACTTTCCAATTAATTTTCTCATTCGAGAACGAAAAGGCTCAGGCTTACAATTTTACTTTAGATCTACGACATGATTTCTACAGTTTCAAACTTCTAAAGGTTCCCACAACACGTTTCTGTTAAATAAACTACTTTAAGGGAAAAGTAAAATTCACAAAAAGAAAATTTAAACAATCATTGATTTAAGCATTTTTTTCTAGCCCACTCTGATAGCATCAAGAAAAATATTTCCAAGATGTTTTCATACAATTTAAGATACATATTTACTGCATCTCTGAATTTTATTTGAAAGATTTTTAAATGATATACAAGATCGAAAATATCGCTTAATTTAGCAAATTTTAATTATTTAATTTGACTGTTTTACTTGAAGCGCCCATAATACCATCGTAGTATTTAAAATATTTTTATTTTATTTTTCGCATATTAACATAAGTAAAAAATACGATGATTTATAAGCGCTTCCTATCGAAACAAATCTACATATAACTGAAATTAATTTGTTTGTTTAAATGCGTTATACAAGATAATCTTTTAAACAAAACTTGATCACAAAGCAATAAACAGTTTATACTGGAACAATCTCTTAAACAAACCAGTTTTAAACTTTCCTGGGTCGAGAAGAAACTAATAGTAATTTAACCATTCCCTTTATTTTATTAAATAATTTTTTCTGTGTTTGTTTAGTTCAGTGAATTCCAGAAATATTTTTCTGGCAAAACCCAGAAAATTTATTCAATAAAATGTTCCCTGTTTCTAAACGTCTTTTTTATCCATGGCTGGCTGGGTTTTTTTTCTTTCATTTATTTGTTGCATAGACCTGTTGTAAGAACAGAAAGATAAGATCATGCGTCCGGCATGGATAATTAAACATGTTCCAACACAACAGAATATTTTTTTTCGTACAATAAAATGAGATATAAATAAGTAATTTAAAAAACCAATAACTCTGAATCCATTTTCAGCTATTACTGTCCATATCCAGTAATGTGTGGGAATTATATTGTGCAGCCCAGTATATGACCTATAGAATTTATACACACCACGCAATGCATTAAAAATTAAATCAGTTTAAAAATGTATACCACAGCGGAAAACGCACTTCCTGTAATTATCGATCTTGGCCTTTTTGATAGAATTATTTTTGCGTCTCTGTAAATGTACAATAAAACTAGGTTGCACCACAAGGCGTGTCTACGACCACCGAACTCAAGTCCTGAAGGACTTTAAGCGCGCACGACCGGATTTGTCTCTCCGTATGCGCTTCAGACGGCCGGAGGACCCTCCAACCCTTTGACCCATGTGTCGACGACGTAGGTCGCTGCGATACGCGGTGAAACCCATTATTAGTGAGAACCACCAGGAGACATTTGGAGACGGGCCGGCGTCCCCCAACAGCTTCGGGACTGGACACCCAAAAGGGAGCCAGGCCCTAGGCCTTAAGTCGGGATTTTCCGTCCCGTACTTGCTTTACCATAGCTCGAGGGATGTGGAAACCTACAAAGGGTAAATGTACGATAAAATCTACGGGCTTCATAATCTTAAAAAAAACATGTAGTTCACCTCAGTAATATATTTAAATTTAATTATACGTGAAGTATCATCACAGAATTTAAATGCATCGAAAATTATTTTTGCCCAAAGATCATAAAGTAATGGAAGTCTTTTGTGCGTCCCATTAAACGAGCTATACGATACTTATTCTATACTGTACTAAACATCAGTGATGCATATCAATTTCATTATGTTTGAAATGTCTCGTAACATCAAACAAAAACAAAAAGCAAGACAAGCTATTATTCCCCATAGACCATTATGTAACGGAAATATTTTGTGTGTCCCTGTAAATTAAATATCAATGGTACATATTCCATTTTCAACTGAAAAGTTCTAAGATAAAGTTCAGTAACATAAAAATTACACAGATATCTGAATAAATTTACGAGCGTTGGAGATAACACATAACTGGATTTCACTGGGTGGCTTGAGGGATGGCTTCTCGATTTTTTATTGGACCGCATGGGATCATTCTATCCTGCATCGGAGAACTCTTGAGTTTACTACGAGAGATAGAGCATGGATAGATAGACAAATCGGAACTCATAAACACTTTCAGTTATGTTGGAAAGTGTTAACATCTAACAGATTACATACAATACATGAAGAGGTTCTTCCTTGCTGAATCTCATGAATTTCACTTCCACCTTTCGAGTTGTTTTAAAAAAAACGGATTTTTCAATATTTAAATTTTTATAATTCTAGTGCTAAAAGACATAACAACCTTCTTTTCCTCTGGACATGTTTGGATGTTGTAATAAGACAATCGTATGCTGTTATCTTTTTCCTTAAGATATTTCTTTTTTTTTCAAAATCTGGCATTTTGACTAATATTTCAGAAAATATGAAAATACTCAAAATTGTTTGAAAATACATATAAATCGGCTAAAATTACGTGAACTAATGGAAAACGTGCAGATTTCAGACATATTGATTTTTTTGTTTATCTGTACTGGTGCAGAAATTATTAGATTATATAAACCTTTGAATTTTGCAAAAACAACCCCGACTAACTAAGAAAATTTTAAAGATAGCAATTTTTTGCAATTGAATTCCAACTTCTTTCTATATATATTCCCACATACAAAGTGTGTAAAAATCAAAAATTGTGCGAAAACCCATGTTTGTCAAAATTCTGTGGAACCAACCCTATATAGAATTTTACATGCAAATGCAGACTTTGAAAATAAATGCAATAATTCTAAATTCGAAAATAGTTGTTTCTGAAGGAAAGTAATACATATCGTAGCTAATATTTAAATATGCTCAAAGTTTATTCTAAATCAGCTGTTCTTAAACTATTCGGTACCACGGACTCTTTTTCGTATATCCTCGGTCTTTGCAGACCCCCACGATTCTGCGGTTTGTCAGACGATTTCACAGACAAACGGCGGAAGCCTGTCTTTTTCGTTAGCCTCGATAACGTATCGAGGCTAACGAAAAAGACAGGCTACCGCGGTGCATTCCACTTATCTTTTTTGCAGACCGCTGAAGTGACGTGATGCTCTTTTCGTACACCTGCATTGGTGCATCCGAGCATCACGTGACTCCGGCGGTCTGTAAAAAAAGATACGCGTAAAGCACCGCGGTAGCCTTTCTTTTTCGTTAGCCTCGACGATATATATGATGACACTATTGACAGGCAAACCTAAAGGCTTGGGGATTCGTTTTTGTTGATAATCGTCTCCTCCAATCAAATTTTATTTTCCGAATGTCGCCACTCTCTTATAGAGGCATCCTACCTTTATTTATTCTTGTTACTCGTGCCGTACTCTTTCCTAAGAGGATTGTATAGAAGGTGTCTACACGAGGCTAACGAAAAAGAAAGGTTACCGCGGCACTTTACGAATATGTTTTTTTACAGACCGCTAGAGTCACGTGATGCTCGAATGCACCAATGCAGGTGTACGAATAGAGCACCGTCACTCTAGCGGTCTTTAAATAAAGATAAGCGTAATGCACCGCGGTAGCCTGTCTTTTTCGTTAGCCAAAGGCTTCACTAGATACCGGGCTGGCTCATTCATTATCATGACGTCACAAAAGGTGGCTGGCCGCGACCAGTGATTGGTGCAAAGTGACGAGCCCGTCGTTTTGTGCCAATCGCTGTATGTCTTTCATTTTGTCGTTTCGCTTTGCACCAATCGCTGGTCGCGGCCAGCCACCATTTGTGACGTCATGATAATGAATGAGCAAGCCCGGTATCTAGTGTAGCCCTGCTTCCACCGCGACCTACGTTATATACGGCCAGTGCATGACGTTTAAAACGTCACATGGAGTGGATCATTTTTACATGGCGATTGGTGCAAAGCGACGCGCCCCCCGTTTTGCACCAATCGACGTGATAAAATGATCCAATACATGTGACGTTTTAAACGTCATGCATCGGCCGTGTATAACGTAGGTCGCGCTTCCACCCACCACTAGATCATAGATTAACATACAAGATAGGACACTATCATAGAGCGTAATGGTAACGCAATGACGATCGCAGCACCTGTAGTGACAATGGGGAAGAAACTTCTCAAACACGGAATGTTTCTGCATTTGAATGTCTATCTTGTTATTAACTTTTTTTTTAATGTCACATGTTTACGTTTTCAGCTTTGTAGAATAAGCGAAAAACGAAAGCTTTGAATTCCGATTTGCATGCAGGCAATGTTCTGCCTGACATATTTTAACATGTTTAGACATACTGAAATTGTTTGAGAAGAAATGTTGTTTCAAGAATAATAAAAGAGAAAATAAAAATGAAGTTGTTTAAAATAAACGTAAACCACGCCTCAATGGTCAGTTTGGAGCATAGATTGACATACAAGATAGGACAGTTACAGCAAAGTCTGTAATGGCAGCAATAATAGCGTCACTAGTGACAAGGGGGAAAAACTAACAAGCTTCCAAAATTTACCCACGTATATGAAATATGTTTATGCTCTATGTTTTTAATATCTAATCTTTTCGCTTCGAGGCAGACGATTCTCTTGAAATTGGCCGCTCGCTGGTGTGTTAAGTTTCTTTTAAAGGACTTCATTTTATTATTTATTATTGAAACAACTGTTCTTTTCAGAACTTTTTTAGTATGGTTAAAGATTAAAAATATCACATGTAGAATCTAGCTGCATACAAAACGGAATTTTAAAACTTTCGTTTTTCGCTTTCCTTACAAAGTTGAAAATGTAAACATGTAGCATTTATAAAAGAAAGATCATAATAAGATAGACGTTCAAAAGGAGAAATATTCCGTCTATGAGACGTTTCTTTCCCCTTGTCACTACAGGCGCTGCGTTCGTCATCGCGTTACCATTACGCCCTATGATGGTGTCCTATCTTGTGTATTAATCTATGGTCCAGTGAAGCTAACCAAAATATCCGATCTCAATAGCTACTTGCATCTCAATTCTGAGAAGGCACGAAATGAAAAACCGCCGAATTGTAACACCAGCAAAAACCAAGGCTTCACTAGATACCGGGCTGGCTCATTCATTATCATGGCGTCACAAAAGGTGGCTGGCCGCGACCAGCGATTGGTGTAAAGTGACGAGCCCGTCGTTTTGTGCCAATCGCTGTATGCCTTTCATTTTGTCGTTTAGCTTTGCACCAATCGCTGGTCGCAGCCAGCCACCATTTGTGACGTCATGATAATGAATGAGCAAGCCCGGTATCTAGTGTAGCCATGCAAAAACACCCTTTCGTATCGCATCCAGCGAAAAGTGGTGGTATCTGATGGTATCTGAATTTCGTTTCGTACCTTCCCAAAATCGAGCTGCAAATGATTGGTGAGATCGGTCACTTTGTTTAGCTCCAGTGGACCGCGACCTACGTTATACACGGCCGGTGCATGACGTTTTAAACGTCATGCACCGGCCGAGTATTACGTAGGTCGCGAGTGGACACACCCAATAAATCCACACTATAGGGTGATTTTAATTTGTAACCGGCATGATGATATTTATACAGATTATCATTTTATTACTAATGGATCATTAGTAATACCAGGGCTACAGTAGATACCGGCAGGGCTACACTAGATACCGGGCTTGCTCATTCATTATCATGACGTCACAAATGGTGGCTGGCCGTGACCAGCGATTGGTGCAAAGCGAAACGACAAAATGAAAGACATAAAGCGATCAGCACAAAACGACGGGCTCGTCACTTTGCACCAATCGCTGGTCGCGGCCAGCCACCTTTTGTGACGCCATGATAATGAATGAGCCAGCCCGGTATGTAGTGAAGCCTTGATACCGGTCTGGCACATTCTTTATCATGACGTCATAAATGGTGGCTGGCCGTGACCAACGATTGGTACAAACGTCACGCCTATCGTTTTGTGCCAATCGCTGTATGTCTTTCGTTGTGTCGTTTCGCTTTGTAGCAATCACTGGTCGCGGCCAGAAACCATTTGTGACGTCATTGTAATGAATGCCGAGGCTAACGAAAAAGAAAGGCTACCGCCAGGGCTACACTACATACCGGGCTTGCTCATTCATTATGATGACGTCACAAAAGGTGGCTGACTAGGAGGAAAGACATACAGCGATTGGCACAAAACGATGGGCGCGTTGCTTTGGACCAATCGCTGGTCGCGGTCAGCCACCATTTGTGACGTTTTGAGAGTGAATGAGCAAGCCCGGTATCTAGTGTTGCCTTGCTACCGCGGTGCTTTCAGCGTATCTTATTTTACAGACCGCCGGAGTCACGAGATGCTCGAATGCACCAATGCAGGTGTACGAAAAGAGCATCACGTCACTCTAGCGGTCTGTAAAAAAAGATAAGTGGAAAGCACCGCTGTAGCCTGTCTTTTTCGTTAGCCTCGAATGAATGCGAGGCTAACCGTGACCTACGGTATACACGGCCGGAGCATGACGTTTAAAACGTCACATGGAGTGGATCCGAGGCTAACGAAAAAGACAGGCTACCGCGGTGCATTCCAATTATCTTTTTTTACAGACCGCTAGAGTGACGTGATGGTCTTTTCGTACACCTTCATTGGTACATTCGAGCATCACGTGACTCCGGCGGTCTGTAAAAAAAGGTACGCGTAAAGCACCGCGGTAGCCTGTCTTTTTCATTAGCCTCGGAGTGGATCATTTTAACACAGTGATTGGTGCAAAGCGACGCACCCCCCTCCCTGCTTTGCACCAATCGAATTTCGCCGTGAAAAAA
This sequence comes from Maratus michaelseni, assembly GCA_963931845.1. Lineage (NCBI taxonomy): Eukaryota > Metazoa > Arthropoda > Arachnida > Araneae > Salticidae > Maratus > Maratus michaelseni. The sequence continues at coordinate 137,916,125 of OZ007586.1, read as the reverse complement.
TTATCCATTACATGTGACGTTTTAAACGTCATGCATCGGTCATGTATAACGTAGATCACGGGCTAACGAAAAAGAAAGGCTACCGCGGTGCTTTACGTATATCTTTTTTCACAGACCGCGGGAGTCACGTGATGCTCAAATGCACCAATGCAGGTGTATGAAAAGAGTATCACGTCACTCTAGCGGTCTGTATAAAATGATAAGTGGAATGCACCGCTGTAGCCTGTCTGTTTCGTTAGCCTCGTATGAATGAGTCTGCCCGGTATATAATGTAGCCCTGGTAACGCGCATTATAATAATCGCGTAACACTAGTTACTCATTAACCACTTATTACCTCTCCAGCTCCTCGTTTCAAGAGCTTAGAATTGTTCAACTTTCATGATGAGTTACGGAATTGTGGATCTTCAAAGTCCTGATGGATATTACAATATAGAAAGAGCAGGACGTGTTAGGGAGCAGATTAAATATATGTTAACATTTGTACATACATATTGTGAATATATCCGAAGAGAAGAACCAGTTTTGAGCTTCATAGAATCATTTCCATTTCTCCCCCATTTATTTAAAAACACTGTTGTAAGGTTTATAATTGTGACTTTGAATAATCCTCCTCTTTTAGAACTAAATTCTTACGTGCTTCAATATAATAACCGTGTGGATCGTCTTGCATATACTTTTAATGCATCGTACCGAAATGAGTTTAGTAACAATGAATTTATTCATTGGGCAACCACACTGTTAACATTAGCAAGTGTTCTGAACAGAGAAGGCTTTGAGTTAGCATTCGAAATAGCTCGAAAGATTATTGAAATAGTTTGTATCCGTGGAAATAGATTTGATGCATTCGCATCTTTAGGCTGTCCTGTATAATGTCTTGTTCTGGATGATACTAAATGAATGCAAATGTTTTTTGTGTATTACCGACTACCTTTTTAGACTCAATTTATTCATATGTCGCAGGAAGCAGCCAAATAGATACATTTGTGTTATTTAATATCCTCTTAAATTTTGCAGCAGAAGTGGTGATACGAGTGATTGTCGATTGTGAAACTAAACTGATAGGAGCTCAAAAAATGTACGATCTTGATCTGAATATACTACTTATATACACTCAGGGTAATTTAAATTCTTAATATACTACTACTTATATGCACTAAGGGCAAATTATTTTATTTTCTATTTATGCAGTTATTAAGACGTTATTTTTACTTTTTATGTTGGTACATATCGATAATTCTGTTTAGCAATCTGAAGTTTTCGTGACAACCTCGTAAAACGAAGTCCTTGAAAGACATTGGGTTTTCTAAGGCTACTTGAGAATGGTCAGAGAAAATTCCATAAGTCATTTTTCTACAAAATTTTACTTCGACGCAATGTTAACAATATGAAAGATTACCTTATGACTATTGCATTCTTACTGCAAACTTTTTAGGATTTGGAAATTTTCTATATAGACTCTGCCTGTTTGTATTGCTACCATTCTGAATATCACCTGAATATTTTTAAGAATTTCGTTGTTAAACCCAATTTTTGTCATGTTATTTTATGGACTTGTGTACAAAAGAAGAAACTGCATTTAACATTTTAATAAATGTATCATTTTTAATTTCTTGTCCAATGTCTATATTGTAGAAAATAATTTTGTATAATGTTTTACATGTGTTACTTCATGTATCAGAACCTGATTTTTCCGATTGTCTGTGAAGCAATTAAAACAAACTTTCCCACAAAGCTTCAGTACTGAAAAGAAAAACTGTATTGTGTTTCTATTTCCACCTCTTATTTTGACAACTTTATTTTTCCAGTTATTTTTTTAATTCAGTTCTTTTATTCAATCTAGGTTTTTTTTTTTTTTTCTTCCTCTCCTTTATTCTTTAATTTTTATCTTGAACACATAAAGAAAAGTTAATCTTGCGTACAGTACGGCAAAAAAAATTTTAACGATGGCTACACTTTGTTCTGATTAATGCAAAAACAAGAGGAAAGCGCTTTGATTTCTTAAGTTTAATTCTAATATTTGTTTTTCTTTTACCATCCTATTATTTAATAAAATTTTCAGTCATTTTTCAAATATTAACACCCTCTTTTTACTTAAATTCCTTTTTAGTCATCCCTGAAAAGTATATAGATTATAAATTTTTTTTTTAATGATCACCGTTAAAAAAGAAACTTTGTTAGATGTTTCTCCATAAATTTAGAAAGATAAAATTCAAATCTTAGAATGTGGGAGCACAGTAAGGATTAAATTATTTAACAAAAAATTATTCGAAGTATAAAATTAACTTGATATAAAGTTTTTCTGATTGTTTTCATTTATGTGAAGTTAAACTGTAGTGGAAGACTACCCCCCCCCACCCTCCCCCAAGACCATCGCAAAATGAAATATATCTACAAAACTAATGATAGAATATAGATTTATTTAATTGAAAATTTTTTGAAATAAAAAGCTTTATACATGTTTGGCCTCATTATAAAGAAAATCAGTTTATTTTTTGGGAAGATAAAAATTAGTTTGACACGTGAGTTAGTATCATTAGTTTCCTCAGATTTAGACCCCTTCTAAATCTAAGAAAATATGAGTAAAATTGTTTAAATTATGTTTATTTTTTTTGGACTGCTTTGAACAAAGAAACTGTTAAACGTGGCGTTATTTTAAAAAAGAAACTTGGTAAGGTACAATTTTTAAGATGTGCACGACCTTTTTTATAACAAAATAAACCACATGCAATTATAACTTTATATTAATTAAAACTATTTTACTTTTGCATTAATAAAACTGAATTTATAAAAATCATTCGGGTTTGATTTTTAAGTACTAAGTCTCTTGTTATACTTTTTGGAGCAGGGACAAAAGAATTTGACCAATCTGCGAGGACGATTTCATAAAGTTTAAGACATATACATATTTATCCATTGTATTGTTTAACTTCATTCTCTTATGCGGCCTCAAAATTAAAATTAAATCTTTATTACTTGTCTAATTATTTTTCAGAGTTGTCTTTTATTAATAATATGAAATAACTTTAATTTGTAATACAGTAACTACTGTATTTCAATAAGCACACTTACTTTCTCGAACCAACAATTGCAGCGAGCTCTATAAAATGTTAAATATGCCACATCCGAATTCTCATGAGAATAAGAAATCAAATATTTCCGGTAACGCGTCCTAATAAGACAGTCTATACATTTACTGTTATTTTTAGTTTGTAATTATTATCTTCATGTAGTAATACAAATAACAGTAAAAAAGCAGCAGCAACAGTGCCGTTATAAAAGTTAGTTACAACTTCATTTATGTTTCAGCATTCACTTTCAAAGTTCACTTTAAGCTCTGTAGAATATTGTTGAGACTTCAAACATCTTTCGTCCTTTAAATTTAAAAACAAAGGCTATTTGCCAGAAGCAATGTATGATGAAATGTAAAACAACACTGGAAGGTTCCCTTTAATCGTTTTATAAGTTATAATTTTCAAACATCTTAAAAATTCTTTCTAGGCTTATTGTTATTAACAAGTACCCTAAATAAAAGTATTCGTTAGATTTCAGTAAATGACTGTTACATTTCAATCAACCTTACGTTTTTTGTCATATGGATAGCTACATTGAAATTATTTTTAACTAAAAGTAATTTTTCCCCTAAAATTAAACAAATGAGCTCGAAAGGGATAAATAAAGTAGTTCTTAGCAAATGTACGTAGTTATTTAGCTAAACTCCTAATCTATTTTTAACTGAACATGTTTCTAAATTTTTCACTTATTCCTCGAGACACAAATTTAATTAACAATTTCTCTCACGTGTACAGCACGAGACTCCTAACTTAAATTATTTAAAAAAAGCAGCTGTTTAAAACAAAAACTAAATTTTTGATTGTGTTACACCTATGAAACAACCAGATCTCATGTTTCCTTCACAGTCTGGAATATTTTAAGCGTACAAACTTTCAAATTTATTTTCTCTTAGTTCGTGAGCGAAAAGGATCGGGCTTAGAAACTTTATTTTAAATCAACAATATTGTTTCTACAAGGGTATTTCAACACATTTGTTATACTTAAGGGAAAGGGTACATTCGGATTACAAAGCATTGATTTAACACCAATACTATCTTAAAAAAACATACGTTGTTGCCGTAGTACCTGTGATATAGTACATGACTTAATACACTATATACGCAACTCTAGAAATTAGCTCACTGTGCGTTAAGGCTGCTCGTCAGTGAACTTCCAGATTCCCCTCGCTAATATTAATCCTATGGGTGTAGGATGCATTCGTAATTTAAAATATCTCCTCGGAAAATTTATATTTTTACCTTCTGTTTTCTGTGTACACTTTTTAAAGATGCCTTTTTTTTTTATTCTTTTAGGTGTCAATATTTTTCTAAAATATATACTTAATTTTATGTGAAGTGTTAAAATCGTATTCAGTTTCGCGAAGATTTTAACACATAAAATTATAAATTAAGCACATACTTTTAAAATATTTTGATAACTAAGAAAAAAAGACATCCTCTAAGAAGTGTACACAGAAAACAGAAGTTAAAAATTCTAATTTCCTGAGGAGATATTTTAAATATACGAATGCACCCTATGCCCATAAGATTAACATTAAGCGTTCACTGACGAGAGCAGCCTTAAGAAGATAGGTTGGGGGGGGGGGGGGGGGGGGGAGAGCGTTCCCGGCAGTTGGAGCCGAAAAAAGTCATTGTGTATCCTTACGGATAAAAAGATAGTAATAGTGTTAAGCATTGACGGTCAAAATTTTAAATTTTTCTAAAATGTTTCCATGCAATTTTTAAGATAGTATATATTTACTGCATTTATGAATTTTGTTTTGAATATTTTTAATGTATTTAAATTATATTTGTTTTTTCTACTTGAAGCGCTCATAACACCATTGTAGTTTTTGCATATATTTTGCTTTATTTTTCACATTAACATATGTGACAACTAAGATTTATAAGCGCTTCTAATCGAAAATATAAAGATATAACAGAAATACATTAAAATTTGCTTCTGATCTTTTTATAATACCTTTTAAGTAATCTACTTCAAACGAAACCGATCAGTGGCTGTAAATATAGAACTTAGATTTATATTTAAACAATCAAAAGCAACTTCGAAAAGATTTTTTTAAACAAAAATAACTTACCTAACCATCCTGTTTTATTAGATAAAATTTCAGGGTTTAATTAGAAAAACATATCTGGAATTCACTGTATTTTTAAATGAACACAGAATTTTTTTTTCAGTATAACGCCCCTTGTTCTAATATATCTTATAAAATGTTCCACTTTTTCATACAAAGAAATGAGGTATCTAAATCAGCAATTTAAAAAAACCAAATTAACTCTAAAAATAAATTTTCAGCAATTGCTGTCCATATCGGAATGTGTGTGATTTAATTTGTGAAACCCTGTATATGACTAACAGAACTTGCACACACCATCTATTGTACTAAAATTTAGATGAGTTTGCTCTGTGGTATATATTTTTAAACTTATTCCCAGCATTTATCGACCATAGTACTGTAACCAAATTCTTTTGTGCGCTTCTATAAATAAACGATATTTACTAAGAGCTCCATAATTTAAAGAAAACATGTAGTGCACCTCAATGATCCACTTAAATTACATTATGTTTTTAATAACATTATTAAATTACGCACAAACTTTTTCCCATGGATTGTAATGCAATGGAATTATTTTGTGCGTCCCTGTAAACGAGCTATAAATGCTAATTTTTCTATAAGGAAAGGGCATGTTTACAAACACTCCCGTCAATCAATTTCCCTCCTCTTCTAACCAATCGGGCAAGCTCGTCCCTGTTCGTACACCAATGAAACAGTCTTTTGCCCTGAGTAACGTCAGCTGAACTTTCCTTATCCACCTGCGAAAGCTTCCTGCAGTACTCCTGAATGACTCATATCAGTTTCATATTTCAAATATCGTAGCATCAAAAAACACACCGCAAACTTGTTCCTCATAGACCATAATGCAACGGAAATCTTTTATACCTGTAAACGAACTATAAATGCTACACATTCTGTTTTCAATAGAGCATGTCCTATGATAAACCTCAATAACAGATAAAAATTATGAGAATCTGAGTATATTCACGAGAATTAATCAACGGATAGACAGGCCGACAAATCTAATTCATATACAATTTCACTTATGTTGGAAAGTGTTAAAATCAGCTAACAGATTACAGACAATACATTGGGAGATTCTCCCTTGCTGAATCTTATATGAATATCACTTCCTCCTTTTGTGATTAAAATTGTCGTAAAAGCTGATTTTCGATAGTTTTCAACATTGTAAATTGTTATAATTCAGATGGAAAAGAAATAACAGCCTGCTTTCCTTTTCTGAACATGTTCGAAGGTAGTATTAACGCATAAATGCATGCTCTTATATTTTTCTTTTCATGAGATATTTTTCAAAATCTGGTATTTTTACTAATAATTTAGATACGTGTACTCAAATTTGCTTATAAATGCAGATAAATCCACTACAATAAAGTAATCTAATTGAAAATATGTGCAGATTTCAGATCTTTGATTTTTTTTTTTATTATTATTAGTCTAGAAAACCAAAAATTATAAAAACCTTTTGAATTTTGTAAAAACGTAGTTTTCAACCCCTTATAATTAAGAATATTTTAATAATCAATTTTTTTTCAAGTGATTTTAACATATTTTCTATATAGGTTTCCACATACGAAGTATGGAAAAATTTTATTCAAATTCTGTGGAATAAACCTATATAGAATTTTACATGCGAATGCAGAGTTTTAAGCTAAAGGCATTAACTTTATGGTCGAAAATAGTTGTTCTTGAAAGAAAGTAACACGTATCGTAGTCCTATTTCAAAATGCTCTAAGTTCAGTCTAAATTATTCTATCCTATTTTTTTAATATGCTTATCATAAAAATTATATAAATTTGTGTATTCAGTTCTATAGGCATCACTTATTATATAAATATTTCCTGAAACACGCCAATTTTTCTACAGTTTCCGCCATGCTGTTCCACTTGAAAGTTTATAACTCTGATGATTTTACGTGTTTGAATTTATTACACACATTTATTTTGTTGTTGTTGGTTTGGCCCAAAGGCCTGGTGAGCACCTTTTTATTTCTATACAGCTGGCATGATCCATATAACACAGAAACTAGCCTCCTAATTTTGAACCAATTCCAGTTGAGAGACCTGCATCTGGATTGGCACCCCCAGAGGTAACGCTTATATAGAACTTGGAGGAATTTAGAGCCACGAACCGATTTAACGTGCACCAGCTCCCATTAACGTACACGGTGCCACAACAAAGGCAGACGAGAGAGGTTGTCACCCTCCCGAGCAATGACCTTGATCGATACTGCTTGGCTTTCGGTGATCTTACGAGAACTGAGCTTTACCGTCCGCGCCACTGCGGGACTACACATTTTTAAAAAATAAGATGGTTACTGTCAAAGCTACACTAGATACCGGGCTTGCTCATTCAGTATCATGACGTCACAAAAGGTGGCTGGCCGCGACCAGCGATTGGTGCAAAGAGACAAGCCCGTCGTTTTGTGCCAATCGCTGTATGTCTTTCATTTTGTCGTTTCACTTTGTACCAATCGCTGGTAGTGGCCAGCCACCATTTGTGACGTCATGATAATGATTGAGCAAACCCGGTATCTAGTGTAGCCCTGTTACTGTTCCATAAGATTGGGAAAAAACTATGGATAAGAAATAATTCATATAGAGTTTTGAATTGCTCGTAAGGGGTTTGAGCAATGCCCCCTAGATAAGAAAGCCGTGACACGCGTCACGAAAACGTCATACCAAGCAGGCAAAACAAAGAAAAAAATTCGAACAACTTGCATGTTTCGATTTAATTGGCTCATAGAAATATTGATTATAGTTTACAACTAACAGTTAATAATTCCACGAGAGGTCGAAATCGAAACATGCGAGTTGTTCGAATTTTTTTCTTTGTTTTGCCTGCTTGGTATGACGTTTTCGTGACGAGTGTCAGGAATACACTAGATACCGGGCTTGCTCATTCAATATCATGACGTCACAAAAGGTGGCTGGCCGCTACCAGCGATTGGTACAAAGCGAAACGACAAAATGAAAGACATACAGCGATTGGCACAAAACGACGGGGTCGTCGCTTTGCACCAATCGCTGGTCGCGGCCAGCCACCTTTTGTGACGTCATGATAATGAATGAGCAAGCCTGGTATCTAGTGTAGCCTTGCGAGTGTCAAGGCTTTCCTATCTAGGGGGCGATGGTTTGAGTGGTTTTATATAAAATTTTGAAAGCCAGAAAAATGCTTAAGGTTGCTAAGAAAGATAATCCATTGCAGATTAATTTAAAAGGAGTCATGTTTATTAATTAAAGAAATTTTTGCCCATACAATGATTTTTAAAGGAATTGTCTTCATTAATTCGGTTAGTATTGCTTATTTTCAACGTTTCTAGTGTGCTTACGGAACTTAAAGAGGTTCTTCACCAGAGTGTTGCGTCTGCCTGTAATTCATAGCTTCAGACGAATATTGCCAAGTTCTGATTTAAGGTTGTCTATTTTTTAAGATAAATTTCAATCTGAGCATACACCTTGTGCGTCTGTCGCCACTCTTTTATAGAGTAAATAAAACTTAAAATATAATATAAAACTAAATAACTTAATAAGACAATTTAGCAAATATTAACTTAGCGATAATGACAGTCTCTAGGGCAACACTAGATACCGGGATTGCTCATTCATTATCATGACGTCACAAATGGTGGCTGACCGCGACCGAAGACACAGAGCGATTGGCACAAAACGATGGGCACGCCGCTTTGTACCAATCGCTGATCGCGGCCAGCCACTACATGTGACGTCAAGAGAATGAATGAGAAAGCCCGGTATCGCGACCTACGTTATACACGGCCGGTGCATGACGTTTAAAACGTCACATGGAATGGATCATTTTTACACGGCGATTGGTGCAAATCGGGAAGCGCGCCGCTTTGCACCAATCGCTGTGTAAAAATGATCCACTCCATGCGCGACCTGCGTTATACCAAGGCAACACTAGATACCGGGCTTGCTCATTCACTCTCAAAACGTCACAAATGGTGGCTGACCGCGACCAGCGATTGGTCCAAAGCAACGCGCCCATCGTTTTGTGCCAATCGCTGTATGTCTTTCCTCCTAGTCAGCCACCTTTTGTGACGTCATCATAATGAATGAGCAAGCCCGGTATGTAGTGTAGCTCTGGTTATACACGACCGGTGCATGACGTTTAAAACGTCACATGGAGTGGATCATTTTTACACAGCCATTGGTGCAAAACGGTGGCCTCGCCGCTTTGCACCAATCGTCGTGTAAAAATGATCCACTTCATGTGACGTTTTAAACGTCATGCACCGGCCGTGTATAACGCAGGTCGCGCTCCATGTGACGTTTTAAACGTCATGCACCGGCCGTGTGTAACGTAGGTCGCGCCAGTATCTAGTACTGCCCTGGTCTATCCAAGATACTTAGCGCTCCGTTTTACTTCATAATCGTCTCCACTAATCATATTTTATTTCACACATGCCTCAAATCTCTTCTAGAGACACCATCGTTATACTTATTGTCCTTACTCGAGTCGTATTCTTTCCGAAGAGGATAGAAAATAGGAGTAGACACGAGGCTAACGAAAAAGACAGGCTACCGCGGTGCAATCCACTTATCTTTTTTTACAGATCGCTAAAGTGACGTTTTGCTCTTTTCGTACACCTGCATTGGTGCATTCGAGCATCACGTGCCTCCGGCGGTCTGTAAAAAAGATACTCGTAAAGCACCGCGGTAGCCTTTCATTTTCGTTAGCCTCGAGTAGACATAGATGACATCACTTCAAGCCGTTTCTCTGTGTCCGCCATATTTGTTGCGCCGCGTCTTGCACTGGAGATTGCTAGCAGAGCAACACTAGATACCGGGTTTACTCATTCATTCTCATGACGTCACAAATAGTGGCTGCGAGGCTAACGAAAAAGAGAGGTTACCACGGTGCATTCCACTTATCTTTCTTTACAGAGCGCTAGAATGACGTGATACTCTTTTCGTATATCTGCATTGGTGTATTCGAGCATCACGTGACTCCGCCGGTCTGTAAAAAATGATATGCGTAAAGCACCGCGGTAGCCTTTCTTTTTCGTTAGCCTCGAAATGGCTGGACACTGCCAGCGATTGATACAAACAGGGCTACACTAGATACCGGACTGGCTCATTCATTATCATGACGTCACAAATGGTGGCTGGCCGTAACTAGCGATTGGTACAAAGCGAAACGACAAAACGAAAGACATACAGCGATTGGCACAAATCAATGGGCGCGTCGCTTTGTACCAATCGCTGGTCATGATACATGATAATAAATGAACCAGCCCGGCACCTAGTGTAGCCCTGCTAGATACCGGACTGGCTCATTCTTTATCAAGACGACACAAATGGTGGCTGGACGCGACCAGCGATTGGTACAAAGCAAAATGACAAAACACAAGACATACAGCGATTGGCACAAAACGATGGGCTCGCAGGAACAAAAATGGCGGGGTTGAAACAGAAATTTTTTTTTATATACAAATACAGTAAGTTATCTTTGCCAATTTCTGAAATCAAATACATAAATGACATCACGTACTTGAAAACACTCTAAAAATCTCATAAAACAATTCGCAAAAAAAATCACAAATCGCTCTTCGAATTCAGAATAGTTTTTATTAAACAGGAGGGCAAAATTTATTAAATTTAAGTTGCAATCAGCTGATGACCTTTTCATCCGTCAATCACAATTGCCCGGTTTACTTCCAGCCGTGCCTACAACTCTCTAAGCTACCAATCCAAACTGCCCTCTAACGTTGTTTGACTTTCAAGGGCGATTTTTGACGTCATAAAACGCTGCAAAACATGAAAAAACGTTAAAAAACGCATTAAATTTAAATTGAAAATATCTAATTAAAAAATCCAAATCGGGATAATTAATAACATGCCCTTCCCTTTTTAAAATCATCATTTTTTATCTTTAAAGAATTATCAACCGTCTTCAATCCAAAAAGAGAAAAAAATGACGATTTTGGTCATAACTGAGACCGAAATGAAGACAACCAAATCAAGCATTCTGAGGAAATATTCTTAGTGGCAAAGGAAAAAACTCGCCTAAAATTCAAAAATTGCTGTACTATTTCCAAATAAACTTTATTGAAAATACAAAATTTACTATATTGGGTTAAAAGATTGGAACCGCATTCCTATTACTAATGTGGAAAAATCGCAGCATAATGGGAAAAATCACTAAAAATCGCATAAAAATTGAAATTAAAAAACTCTAATAAAAAATTCAAAAATCGGGCTTAGAGGTGCAAAACTACATGCATAGTTGAACATTGGTTTCAAGTTTTGTAGCCCTGCGTGGAGCGGTCTCTTAATAACACAGCGGACAGACACACTCACCCACATACACACAAACAGACCCGTCCAGCGTTGCGCAGGCCCGTGATAAAACCATAAATGAACCACAAATCTGTATGATTTTATACCTTTAACACGATTTTGTATAAATTTATATTTTAAATGGAAAATTCAAGAAAAAAAATTATATTTAGTGGTAAAAATGCTCGTAAGAATACATTTTCTTGTTTTTTTACGTGAGGTCGCTTCACAGTTAAAAATAAAAATAGTTCTTGTTTTCCGAACTCTTTGACATTTTTATCTGTTATAAATAGAACGGGTTTTGCAACCCGTGTAAAAATATGTCTCATATTTTATTATTATTTTGTAAATACGTCTACTTGTGCGAACGTTTTGAAATTTTTTTAGATGATGTAAATCTGATCTGCTGAGATGTTCTAAAAGGAATGTGCCGAAATACGGAAGTTTAGTTACTGTTAGCGTAGAAAAAGGATCGTTTCCGGAAGGTGCAAAGTTACCTGCGATCGCGGAATTTTTGAAAGGGTTAAAATTCGCATTTTAGATAACCGATTGCACGTCAAAAAGAAGGTCTCATCTTTAAATAGGTATTTTTGTAAAAATACTGATAATTACTGATAAAAGTGCTCAATTTCTTCTTTTTTCACGTAGGGTCGTTTAGATAGTTTTAAAAAAATAGCTTTTGTTGTCCAAACCCTTTGAAATTTTTAAAGGTTATAAATATAACGGTTTTAAAGTCCGTATAAAAATTACGTCAGAAATATTGGTATCTGGATGTAAAATAAATGTTTTATGCTCGCATTTTTTTGTTTTCGTGTCGGTCCGTTTACATATAAAAAAAGTAGTTTTTGTCGTCCGAGCTCTGAAATTTTAGTCCTTTATAAATATAACTGTTTCCAAGTCCTCTATAAAACTATGTGAAAATATATGCATATTAAGTAGTAAAAACGTTACCCTAAGCTAAGCCGAGCGTGACCACACAGAAATATTCCGTTATGGGTTTTCGTAAAAAATTTATTAAAATATATATATATTTCTTCTGACCCGAAAGTGATGTAGGGAATTCATGGAATACAAAATATAAACAAAATTAATGACCCCTTAGACAATTACAAATATAATCACTGATTTAAAAAATTGACTTAAATAATTACATTCAAATGAAGTTTAAGTATAAAAAAAAATAATTTATAGACAAGTTCCATTCTTAACAGGTACATCGCCTCTTATAAATGTACTATATTCTTTTCGCACAGATTATTTATTTTCCACGAATAAGGAATTTTTTTCCGTTTAAGGCAGGTTTCCGTCACAGACAGGTTTTATTTTGCAAGTTTTACTGTACTTTAATATTTTTGCCTAGAAATGTATGTACTATTTGTTAAAAAGAATTTTAATTGTAGAATAATGATCTTTTAATATTATATATGCATTTTTTGCAAAAATTGTTGTGCCAGGACTGATTTTACGTATTTTTGTACGTACCAAGCCTGGCCGGGTCAATGATTTTCATACGGTCTGGGTCGAGACCGAGCCTGGAAATTACGGTCCGTGAAGACCTCTAGGAACAATGAAGTCTAGGCCCGGCTTGTCCCGGAAAATGAAGTCTGGCGTCACCCGAGTCTCGTGAATGATAATTGACCTGAGCCCGGACCGACACCGTGCAGACCTCTAGGAAAAATTCTCAAGGATTAATTTCTATGTAGAAAATAAAGTAAAAACAATGTCCGATGATACAGATTTGCTTAATATATAATATTAAGCATTTTCACAATTATTAATAAATATACGGTTTATTTTTTTAAATATCATAGTTATATATGATTTATTTTTAGTCATTATCAAAGTGATGTAATTTTATTTAAAAAAAAATCCTTTTTTTTGCATCAATTACATCTTGTAAGTTTTATTTTTTATTTTTTGTTTTATATCACAAATTATTAAACGGATCTCATTGTGTCTCATCCTTGTTTTAAAAATCAATGAAATATTTACAAATATTGAGATATTGAGATTTGAAATCAATACAAAAAATGAAAACAGGACTGTGGGAAAGGACGATTTGAAATTAAAACCAGGTGAAAATTACAGTTAACAGTTGCAGTTATCTATTAAATGAACAAACAAATCAGATTTCTCAACCACGTGATCACTTTACCCAACAAAATTCTGTAGGTAATGTAGGTTAACCGAAGTCTGGGTAATTTCCGGCGCTGAATGCTACGAGTAGCCTGCAAAAAGTCACGTGATATCGGTCTCTGAACGCTTCGTATTACCCACTGTAACCCAACGTAACTCAGGTTGAGATCTATGAACGCGCCTTTTGTGAATCGACATAAAATAGGTGCGCTCAGTGAAGCTAACCAAAATATCCGATCTCACCTGCTATTTGCAACTCGATTCTGAGACAGCACGAAATGAAAAATCGCCGAATTGTAACACCAGCAAAAACCAGGACTACACTAGATACCGGGCTTGCTCATTCAATATCATGACGTCACAAAAGGTGGCTGGCCGCTACCAGCGATTGGTACAAAGCGAAACGACAAAGCGAAACGACAAAATGAAAGACATACAGCGATTGGCACAAAACGACGGGGTCGTCGCTTTGCACCAATCGCTGGTCGCGGCCAGCCACCTTTTGTGACGTCATGATAATGAATGAGCAAGCCTGGTATCTAGTGTAGCCTTGCAAAAACGCCCTTTCGTATCTCATCCAGCGAAAAGTGGTGGTATCTGTTAGTATCTGAATTTCGTTTCGTACCTTCCCAAAATCGAGCTTCAAATGATTGGTGAGATTGCTCACTTTGTTTATCTCCAGTGGACGCACCCAATAATTCCAAACTATAGGGTGATTTTAATTTGTAACCGGAATGATATTATTTATACAGATTATCTTTTGATTGCTAATGAATCGTTAGTAATACACATTATTAAAACCGCGTAACACTAGTTATTCGTTAACTACGTATTATTTCTCCAGTTCCTCGTTTCAAGAGCTCAGAACAGTTCCACTTTCATGATGACTTACGAAATAGTGGATCTTCAAATTCCTGATGGATATTACAGTTTACAAAGAGCACGAAATGTTAGGAGGCACATTAAATCTATGTCAACATTTGTACATACATATTGTGAATATATCCGAACAGAAAAACCAGTTTTGAGCTTTATAGAATCATTTCCACTTCTCCCAGAGTTATTTAAAAACGCAGTTGTAGAGGTAATAAATAGTACTTTGAATGATTCTCCTCTTTTGGAATTATTGTCTAACATTCTTCAGCATCAAGACCGTGTGGATCGTCTTGTATATGCTTTTAATGCATCGTACAGAAATGAGCTCAGTGACAAGGAATTTATTCAATGGGCAACCACGCTATGCATATTAGCAAGTGTTCTGAACAGAGAAGGCTTTGAGTTAGCATTAGAAATAGCCCGGAAAACTATTGATATATTTTGTACCCGCCATGATAGATTTATTGCATTCTCGTCTTTAGGCTGTCCTATATAAGGATTTTTTTCTGGATGATGCTAAATGAATGCCCATGTTTTAGTGCATTATCGGCTACTTTTTAGACACAATTTATTAATATGTCGCAGGAAGCTGCCCAATACATAAATTTGCTTAATTTATTTTAATATCCTTTAAATTTTGCATCAGAAGTGGTGATACGAGTGATTGTCGGTTGTGAAACTAAACTGATAGGAGTTCAAAAAATTTACCCTCTTTATGTTTTAACTACCATTAATGTTACGCATATTGAACAAGTTCATTTTCATGTTTCAAGGAGGTTCTTTTTTAAATTTTACACACGAAGATTTTAATACACATTTGTTCTAGTTATCAAATTCCAGTACTTCTGTAACAAGTATATATATATGCAACTTTAATGCGGAAAAATTATGGCTGCATGTTAAAATATTGAACAAACTAATATGAACCAATAAGGGCAAATTAACTTCTTAACATACTACTACTTATGTACACTAAGGTCAAAATAATTTCTGTTTTCAATTCTATTATTTATGGTGTTATTAAGAAGTTATTTTGCCTTTATGTTAGTACATATCGATAATTCTGTATAGCATTCTGAAATTTTCGTGACAACCTTTTAAAACGAGAAAGTCCTTGAAAGACTGTTTTTTCTAAGGCTACTTGAGAATGTTCAGAGAAAATACCATAAGTCATTTTTCTACAAAATTTTGCTTTGACGCAATGTTAACAATATGAAGGATTACCTTATGACTGCCCCATTCTTACAGCAAACTTTTAATAATTTGAAGGTTTTCTATAAAGACTATGCTTGTTGGTATTGCTACCATTCTGAATATTTTGAATATATTTTTTTTTTTTTTTGTTAAGCCGATTTTTGTCATGTTATTTTATTGACTTGTATATAAAAGAAATAACTTCATTTTCCATTTTAATAAATATATCATTTTTAATTTCTTGACCAATGTCTATATGCAGAAAAGGACTTTGTATAATGTTCGACATCCATTACTTTATGCATCAAAACCTGATTTTTCTGGTTGTCTGTGAAGCAATTAAAAGAAACTTTCAACCACAAAGCTTCAGCACTGAAAAGGAACTGTATTGTATTTCTACTTCCACTTCATATTTTGACAACTTTTATCTACTTTTGGTAATTGTAACTTATTTTCCAGTTTTTGTTTTATTCTGTTCTTTTTATTCAATCTAGGTATTTTCTTTTCTCCCTCCCTCTTATTCTTTAATTTTTATCTTGCACTCATAAATAAACGTTTCTTGCGTACAGTACGTCCAAAAAAATGAACGACGGCTATACTTTCAGTTCCAATTGATGCAAAAATAAAGGGGAAGTGCTTAATTTTTTTAAATTTAATTCTACTTTTAAAAAAACAATTCGGTCATTTTTCCAATATTAACACCCTGTTTTCACTCTTTTAATTTCTTCTTGATAAAGTTATCCCTGAAAAGTATAGCTCATAAAATTTTTAATCATTGTTATAAAATAAACTTTGTTACATATTTATCCATAAATTTTAAGATAAAATTCAGATCTAAGAGGGTGGGGGGAACAAAGTAAAGATTAAATTATTTAACCAAAAAAGTTTTTATTCGGAACTGATGCTTTACACTCACGCAAACATGTAAACATAAGTTTGGCGACTTTTTGGTTGACGCGATTTTCAAGACCGCGCCAAACGAATAAATTAATACAATGGCTAGGTTGCCATTAAAGGAAAAAATCTCCTAAATTTGGCGACTTTTTCCTTTTTTTTTAACAGATTTTTTTTTTTCTGCATGAGTGCAAAGCATCTTAGCCGTTAAATTGTAGTGGATGACTACCCCCTTAGACCATCAAAAAATGAAATATATCTGCAAAACTGATAAAATATAGATTTATTTAATTGAAAATAATTTTTCGAAATAAAAAGCTTAGGCAATGTTTGGCCTCATTATAAAGAAAATCAAGCTGTTTATTTTTGGGATGAAAAAAATTAGTTTGCCACGTGAATTAACATTAGTTTTCTCATATTTAGACCCCTTCTAAATCTGGATATTTAAGTAAAAGTTACTGTTTATTTTTTTCTGGGCTGCTTTGAACCATGAAACTGTTAAACATGGCGTTATTTTAAAAAGAAATGTGGTAATTTTAAGATGTACACGACCCTTTTATAACAAAATAAACCACATGCACTTATAAATAACTTTATACTAATAAAAAATATTTTACTTTTTGCATTAATATAATTGAATTTATAACAATCGTTCGGGTTTGTTTTTTAAGTACTAAGCCACCTGTAATACTTTTTAGAGCAGGAGCAAAAGAATTTGATTGACCTGTCTGCGAGGATGGTTTCATAAATTTTAAGACAATGTGATATTTATCCATTGTATTTTATAACTCCATTCTCTTTTGCGGCCTCAAAATTAAAATATCTTTTATTACTTGTCTAATTATTTTTGAGTTGTCTTTTATTAATAATATGAAAACTTTAATTTGTAATACAGTAACTACTGTATTGCAATAAGTACACGTACTTACTCGAACCAACAATTGCAGCGAGCTCTATAAAATGTTAAATATGCCACATCCGAATTCTGATGAGAGTAAGAAATCTACCATTTGCGGTCTGGCATCCTAGTGAGATTGTCTACACATTAGTGCTATTTTGACTTGGCAATTACTTTTGTCGTCATGTAGAAATACAGATAACAGTAAAAAACAGCAGCAACAGTTAATGTCTAGTGTTTTGCCCAGTTATAAAAGTTAGATACAGTTGCACCTTCACTTATGTTTAAGAATTTAGTAGCAAAGTTCACTTTAAGCTCAACAGAATATTGTTGACTTTTTTCAAACATCTTTCATCTTTTAAATTTAAAAATAATGGCTATTTGCCCGAAGCAATTTATGATGAAATAAGAAACAATACTGGAAAGTTCGCTTTAAGCGTGTTATAATATTTTCAAACGTCTTCAAAAATTCTTTCTTAGCTTATTGTCATTAACAAGTACCCGAAATAAATGTATTCGTTAGATTTCAGTAAATGATTGTTGTTACATTTCAATCAGCCTTACGTTTTTTGTTATTTGGATAGCTATTTTTTAACTAAAAGTAATTTTTCCCCTAAAATTAAACAAATGAAGCCGAAAAGGGTAAATAAAGTTGTTCTTAGCGAATGTTGTACGTAGTCATTCAGCTAAACTCCGAATCTATTTTTAATTGAATTTATTTTTTAAATTTTTCACTTATTCTTTGAGCAATAAATTTAATTAACATTTCGCTCACATGTACAGCACGAGACTCCCAACTTAAATTATTTTAAAAAGCAGCTGTTTAAAACAAAAACTTTCTTACAGCTATGAAACAACCAGATCTCGTGTTTCATAATTGATGTTTCCTTCATAATTTGGAATATTTTAAGCGTACAAACTTTAAAATTATTTTCTCTTAGTTCGTGAACGAAAAAAGATCAGGCTTAAAAATTTACTTTAGATCAACAATATTGTTTCTTCAAGGGTATTTCAACACGTTTCAGTTAAATAATATACTTAAGGGAAATGGGACATTCGGAATACAAAGCATTGATTTAACACTAATACTGTGCTCAAACATACGTTATTGCCGTCGTATCTGTGATATAGTACATGACTATATGCAACTCTAGGAATTCAGAGAGCGTTCGCGAACTCCAAAGGGAGCCTTTGGGGTCGGAAGAAATATCATTGTGTATCCTTACGGATACAAAGATAGTAAGTCTTAAGAATTGACTGTTAAAATTTTAAATTTAAGATGTTTTTATAAAATTTTTAAGATATATATTTTCTGAAATTTGTTTTGATTTTTTTTAATATGTTTAAGAACTCCAGTTAATTTAGCAAATTTTAATGTATTTAAATTATATTTGTTTTTTCTACTTGAAGCGCTCATAACACCATTGTAGTTCTTGCATATATTTTGCTCTGTTTTTCACATATTAACATATGTGAAAACTAAGATTTATAAGTGCTTCGAATCGAAAAAATAACGATATAATAGAAATACAATAAAATTTGCTTCTAATCTTTTATAATCTTCAAACAACACCCGATCACAGTGGCAGTAAATAGAGAATTTAACTTGTTTAAACAATCAAAAGCAACTTCGAAAAAATGTTTTTTTACACAAGTTAACTTATCTAACCATGCCCTTTATTTTATTAAATAAAATTTCAGGGTTTAATTAGAAAAATATATCTGGAATTCGCTGTATTTTTAAATAAACAAAGAATTTTTTTTCAATATAAAGTCCCTTGTTTTAAAATGTCTTTTAAAATGTTCCCATTTTTCAAACAAAGAAATGAGATATCTAAATCAGCAATTAAAATAAAACAAATTATCTCTGTAAAAAATAAACTTTCAGCAATTACTGTCCATATCAAAAATGTGTTGGATTTATTTTGTGCAGCCCTGTATATGACAAATAGCACTTATACACACCATCTAATGTACTAAAAATTAGATAAGTTTAAAAATATATACCACAGAGCAAACTAATTTCCAGCAATTCTCGACCATAGTCCTTTAACCGAATTCTTTTGTGCGTTTCTATAAATGAACGATAAATACTAAGCGCTCCATAATTTAAAGAAAACATGTAGTGCACCTCGATGATCCATTTAAATTGCATTATGTTTGAAATAACATATTGCGCACAGACTTTCCCATTGATCGTAATGCAATGTAATTTTTTATGCGTCCCTGTAAACGAACTATAAATGCTACTTATTCTATAAGGAAAGGGCATGTTTACACTCCCGTGAATAAATCTCCCTCTTCTTACCATTCGGGCAAACTCGTCCCTGTTCTTACACCAATCAAACCATCTTTTGCCCTGATTGATCAGCTGATCTTAAGATTGATCAGACTGAGCAGATTTGTCAGCTGATCTTTCTTTATACACCTGCGAAAGCTTCCTGCAGTACTCCTGAGTGAATCATATGAATTTCATAACATTTCAAATATCGTAACATTGAAGAATACACCGAAAACTTGTTCCCCATAGACCATAATGCAACGGAAAACTTTTATAACTGTAAACTAACTATAACTGCTACACATTACGTTTTCAATAGAGAATGTCCAATGATAAATCTCAATAACATATGAAAATTACATGGGAATCTGATAATTAGATTTGTCTGTCTGTTTAGCCATTGACTAATTCATAAACACTTTCACTTATGTTGGAAAGTATTAAAATTAGCTAACATATTACAGACTATACATTGGGAGATTCTTCCTTGCTGAATCTTATATGAATATCACTTCCTCCTTTTGAGCTTAAAGCTGTCGAAAAAGCTGATTTTCGAAAGTTTTCTACATTTTAAATTGTTATAATTCAGATGGAAAAGAAATAACAGCCTGCTTTCGTTTTCTGAACATGTTCGTAGGTAGTATTAACGCATAAATGCATGCTTTTATCTTTTTCTTTTCATGAGATATTTTTCAAAATCTGGTATTTTTATTAATAATTTAGATACGTGTACTAAAATTTGTTTAGAAATGCAGATAAATCCACTACAATAACGTAATCTAACTAAAAAGATGCGCAGATGTCAGATATTTTTTATTTTTATTAGTCTAGAAAACCAAAGATTATGTAAACCTTTGAATTTTGTAAAAACGTAGATTTCAACCCCCTCTAATCAAGAATATTTTAATGATAATTCCTTTTCAAATGATTTTAAACGAAGTTTAGAAAAAAAATCTAATTTGATGCTGAAACCAGTATTTTATTCAAATTTAGTGGAATAACCCTATATAGAATTTTTTACATGCGAATGCAGAGTTTTAAGTTAAGGGCAATAACTTTATGGTTGAAAATATTTGTTTTTGAAAGAAAGTAACACGTATCGTAGTCCTACTTTAAAATGTCCGATCTAAATTATTCAAATTCTATCCCTTTTTTTTAAATATGCTTATATAAAATATATAAATTTGTGTATTCAGGTCTATAGGCATCACTTCAGAAATATTGGCGTATTTCAGGAAATATTTATTAAGTTTGTTCCATGCTGTTGCATTTGAAAGTTTGAAACTCTTATGATTTGACGTGTTTGAATTCCTTACGCATATTTAAAAAATAAGATGCTTACTGTTCTATAAAATTGGGAAAAAACTATGGAGAAGAAATAATTGATATAGTGTTTTGTATGGCTGGTAAGGGGTTTGAATGTCTTTATATACAATTTTGAAAACTAGAAAAAGGCTTAAAGCTGCTAAGAAAGATAATCGGTTGCAGAGTAATTTAAAAGGAGTCATGTTTATACATTAAGGAAAATTTTACCGATAAAAATGTTTTGCAAAGAAATTGTCTTCATTAATTCGGTTAGTGTTGCTTATATTCAACGTCCCTAGTGTGCTTAACGGGTCTTAAAGAGGTTCATCAGAGTTTTGCGTCTGCCTGTAACTCATAGCTTCAGACGAATATTGCCAAGCTCTGTATTTCGGTTTTCTATTTTTTAAGACAAATTTCAATCTGAGCATACACCTTGTGCGTATGTCGCCACTCTCTTATAGAGGCACTTCAATAAGACAATTTAGCTAAGGGAACACTAGATACCGGCGTTGCTCATTCATTCTCATGACGTCAAAAATAGTGGCTGGCCGCGACCAGCGAGTGGTACAAAGCGACGCGCTCATCATTGTGTGCCAATCGCTGTCTATCTTTCGTCGTGGCCAGCCCCCACGAAGCTAACGAGAAAAAAAAGGCTACCGCGGTTATTCCACTTATCTTTTTTAACAGACCACTAGAGTCACGTGAAGCTCTTTTCGTACACCTGCATTGGTGCATTCGAGCATCAAGTGACTCCCGCAGTCTGTAAAAAAAGATTTGCGTAAAGCACAGAGGTAGCCTTTCTTTTTCATTAACTTCGCAGCCACCATTTGTGACGTCATGATAATGAATGACGAGGGCTAACGAAAAAGACAGGCTACCGCGGTGGATTCCACTTATCTTTTTTTACAGACAGCTAGACTGACGTGATGCTCTTTTCGTACACCTCCATTAGTGCATTCGAGCCTCACGTGATACCCGCGGTCTGTAAAAAAGATATGCGTAAAGCACCGCGGTAGCCTTTCTTTTTCGATAGCCTCGAATTAATGAGCAAGCCCGGTATCAAGTGTAACCCTGATTTAGAAAACATTAACTTAGCGATAATGACAGTCTATCCAGGGCAACACTAGATACCGACCATGCTCATTCACTCGAGGCTAACGAAAAAGACAGGCTACCACAGTGCATTCCACTTCTCTTTTTTTACAGACCGGTAGAGTAACGTGATGCTCGAATGCACCAATGCAGCTGTACGAAAGAGCATCACGTCACTCTAGCGGTCTGTAAAAAAAAAGTGGAATGCACCGCGGTGCCTGTCTTTTTCGTCAGCCTCGCACTCGAGATTTGTAACGTCATGAGAATGAATAAGCAAGCCCGAATCTAGTGTTGTCCTGTTGCTAGTGTACCTATATATGAGAGTGGCGACATACTGGGTATAAAATTTGATCGGTTGAGACAGAGTAACACTAAATACCGGACCTGCTCGCGACCTACGTTATACACGGCCAGTGCATGACGTTTCAAACGTCACATGAAATGGATCCGAGGCTAACGAAAAAGAAAGGCTACCGCGGTGCTTTACGCGTATCTTTTTTTACAGACCGCCGGAGTCACGTGATGCTCGAATGCACCAATGCAAGTGTACGAAAAGAGTATCACGTCACTCTAGCGGCCTGTAAAAAAAGATAAGTGGAATGCACCGCGGTAGCCTGTCTTTTTCGTTAGCCTTGAAATGGATCATTTTTACCGCGACCTACGTTATACACGGCCGGTGCATGACGTTTAAAACGTCACATGGAGTGGATCATTTTTACACGGCGATTGGTGCAAAGCGGAGTGCCCACTGTTTTGCACCAATCACTGTGTAAAAATGATCCACTCCATGTGATGTTTTCAACGTTATGTACCGGCCGTGTATAACGTAGGTCGCGTTTTTACCCGGCGATTGGTGCAAAACGGTGGGTGCGCCGCTGTGGACCAATCGCCGTATAAAAATGATCCATTTCGAGGCTAACGAAAAAGACAGGCTACCGCGGTGCATTAAACTTATCTTTTTTTACAGACCGCTAAAGTGACGAGATGCTCTTTTCGTACACCCTCATTGGTGCATTCGAGCATCACGTGACTCCGGCGGTCTGTAAAAAAAGGTACGCGTAAAGCACCGCAGTAGCCTTTCTTTTTCGTTAGCCTCGGATCCATTTCATGTGACGTTTTAAACGTCATGCACCGGCCGTGTATAACGTAGGGCGCGGCCTGCTCATTCATTCTCATGACTTCAAAAATAATGGCTGGCCGCAACCAGCGATTGGTACAAAGCACCATCGTTTTGTGCCAATCGCTGTATGTCTTTGGTCGCTGTATCATAGGGCGTAATGGCAAGGCAACACTAGATACCGGGCTTGCTCATTCACTCTCAAAACGTCACAAATGGTGGCTGACCGCGACCAGCGATTGGTCCAAAGCAACGCGCCCATCGTTTTGTGCCAATCGCTGTATGTCTTTCCTCCTAGTCAGCCACCTTTTGTGACGTCATCATAATGAATGAGCAAGCCCGGTATGTAGTGTAGCCCTGGTAATGGTAACGTGATGACGAACGCAGCGCCTGTAGTGACAAGGGGGAAGAAACGCCTCATAGACGGAATATTTCTCCTTTTGAACGTCTATCTTATTATGATCTTTCTTTTTTAAATGCTACATATTTACATTTTCAACTTTGTATGAAAAGCGAAAAACGAAAGTTTTAAAATTCGGATTTGTATGCAGAAATGATTCTACATGATATATTTTAACATATTTAACCATCCTAAAAAAGTTCTGAAAGAACTGTTGCTTCAATAATAATAAAACAGAAGTAATTTAAAAAATACACCAGCGACCGGCCAATTTGAAGAGAATCGTCTGCATCGAAGCGAAAAAATAGATATTAAAAACATAGAGCATAAACAGATTTCATATACATGGATAAATTTCGGAAGCTTGTTAGTTTTCCCCCCTTGTCACTAGTGACGCTATTATTGCTGCCATTACAGATTTTGCTGTAACTGTCCTATCTTGTATGTTAATCTATGAGACAGGCTACCCGCGACCTGCGTTATACACGGCCGGTGCATGACGTTTAAAACGTCACATGTAGTGGATCATTTTTACACGGTGATTGGTGTAAAGCGACGCGCCCTCCGTTTTGCACCAATCACCTTGTAAAAATGCACCGGCCGTGTATAACGCAGGTCGCAGGCTACCGCGGTTCATTCCACTTATCTTTTTTTACAGACCGCTAGAGTGACGTGATGCTCTTTTCGTACACCTGCATTGGTGCATCAAGGCAACACTAGATACCGGGCTTGCTCATTCACTCTCAAAACGTCACAAATGGTGGCTGACCGTGACCAGCGATTGGTCCAAAGCAACGCGCCCATCCTTTTGTGCCAATCGCTGTATGCAGGGCTACACTACATACCGGGCTTGCTCATTCATTATGATGACGTCACAAAAGGTGGCTGACTAGGAGGAAAGACATACAGCGATTGGCACAAAACGATGGGCGCGTTGCTTTGGACCAATCGCTGGTCGCGGTCAGCCACCATTTGTGACGTTTTGAGAGTGAATGAGCAAGCCCGGTATCTAGTGTTGCCTTGCTGTATGTCTTTCCTCCTAGTCAGCCACCTTTTGTGACGTCATCATAATGAATGAGCAAGCCCGGTATGTAGTGTAGCCCTGGGTGCATTCGAGCAACACGTAACTCCAGCCGTCTGTAAAAAAAGATAAGCGTAAAGCACCGCGGTAGCCTTTCTTTTTCGTTAGTCCCGCAGCCACCATTTGTGACGTCATGATAATGAATGAGCAAGCCCGGTATCTAGCAGGACTACACTAGATACCGGGCTAGTTCATTCATTATCATGACGTCACAAATGGTGGCTGGCCTTGACCAGCGATTGGTACAAAGCGAAACGACAAAACGAAAGACATACAGCGATCGAGGCTAACGAAAAAGGCAGGCTACCGCGGGACAGTCCACTTATCTTTTTTTACAGACCGCGGGAGTCACGTGATACTCGAATCCACCAATGCAGGTGTACGAAAATAGCTTCACGTCACTCTAGTGGTCTGTAAAAAAAGATACGTGGACTGTACTGCGGTAGCCTGTCTTTTTCGTTAGCCTCGTACAGCGATAGGCACAAAACGATGGGCGCGTCGCTTTTTACCAAGCGCTGGTCGCGGCCAGCCACCATTTGTGACGTCTTGATAATGAATGAGCCAGTCCGGTATCTAGTGTCGCCCTGTATCGAGGCTAACGAAAAAGACAGGCTACCGCGGTACAGTCCACTTATCTTTTTTTACAGACCGCTAGAGTGACGTGAAGCTCTTTTCGTACACCTGCATTGGTGGATTCGAGTATCACGTGACTCCCGCGGTCTGTAAAAAAAGATAAGTGGACTGTACCGCGGTAGCCTGTCTTTTTCGTTAGCCTCGCCCTGTATCTAGTGTATTCTTGGTTCACATGATGTGGGACAAAACTAGAGTTCCAAAAAACCAGTTTAGTCCCAGGTTTATTTCCAATAGACCTGGTTTATACCCAAAAGACCTGTTTCAATCCCAAACAAACACGTTTATTCTCAAAAAGTCCGGTTTAAAGCGGGGTTGTTCTAATCTTTGCATTTCTAGACAAATCCAAAACGCCAAGACGTCTTGACAAGCCTTCATTGTCCCCAAGCTAATGCTTGTTGACTTATCTCAACAGCGATTATAAGTAGCATGCAAGTATTGCAAAGTTAAATTTTATTCACATCAACTTTTTTCGTTTAACTGCATGCAGGGGACCTCCGTGGCTGCGCGCAACCTACGTTATACACGGCCGGTGCATGACGTTTAAAATGTCACAAGGAATGGATCATTTTTACATGGTGATTGGTGAAAAACGGTGGGCTCGCCGCTTTGCACCAATCACCGTGTAAAAATGATCCACTCCATGTGACGTTTTAAACGTCATGCACCGGCCGTCGAGGCTAACGAAAAAGAAAGGCTACCGCGGTGCTTCACGCATATCTTTTTTTACAGACCGCGGGAGTCACGTGATGCTTGAATCCACCAATGCAGGTGGACGAAAAGAGCATCACGTCACTTTAGCGGTCTGTAAAAAAAGATAAGTGGAATGCACCGCGGTAGCCTGTATTTTTCGTTAGCCTCGCCGGCCGTGTATAACGTAGGTCACGGGCCGAGTGGTTAAAATGCCATTTCTGTAATCGCTTGATAGTGTAGGATTCAGGTCGGCGAGTTCGACTCCTGTGAGCTTTAACAGCTCAATTGGAGATCTGAAATTTTCAACTTTGTAATTGTCTAAAATGATTTTTAAACCTTCATATTTTCTAATGACCCACTATAAAAAATATAACAATATCGGAATATGATTAATATATCAGTTTCTGACATATAAGTTGATGGCAGTTATTAAAAATATCTGTACTGTCGCTGTTCAAAAAAATGCCTATTACTAAAATAAAGTTTAATATTTACTATAATGAATGCTTCATTCTATTGTGGATGCATTAAATATTTTTTAACTAAAAAGGAGAGGACCAGACGTTCACATCACCGATTTACCTAACACAATATAGGGTAATAGAAGAACCATAATAGAAAATAGCCCAGAATTAACTAGGCACAAACTCTCAACAATGAAAAATAAATTAAAAATATTACTGTTATTTTAGATTTTAATTTTCTATTTTTACTTATTTAAAAATACTTCATCAATTGATTCATCTATTTCATTATGAATGGAATACTGTTAATATAACAAGATTGTGATATCGACATGTTATGAGATTTATTTGTATTACTAAATCAAGATATTTTTTTTTTTAATTTGATAAAAATTCTTCTGAAAATTTCAGTAAAATACCTTTTTTGATAACAACTTTCATGAAACATAAATTTCTAATTAGCAAAATTAATTTCTTCAAATATAATATTCTTAAAATTATTTTTTGTATTATTTACTATATTTCATTTTTATGATTGTATATTTTAATAGCGTACGGACAAAAGAATAATATACATGATGTAACACGAGAAACAACTAATTATTTATGATACTAAATGCCATGTTAGTATATGCAAACTACTTATCTACTTTAAGTAGAAAACACATAAACATTTTAATCATATTTTATTCATTACAAAACTAAACGGCAAACCACATATTTTTTCTCTCTTTCAAAAAATAAGTGTTGATATTTCTAGTTAAAATAATGCATATCTATCACACATTATTTTTAAATTATTTTACATATTGACTTTTACATCGCAAAATATGCTTTGCATTCTATTTTTAGTACTAATAAACCTTTCAGGTACACCATAAAAAATACCCAGAGGAATTATCTTATGCGAAAACGGATATTTTCGCATAATTCTTATTTTTAATTTGCTTTTAAAAAAATTACGTATTTTATAATATTGTATTGAAATGAAACTTTAATTATTAAAAGGCGTGGTAATGTAAAATTTTAATCGGGAGAAAGATCATTTTATCGTATTTAAATAAGTATTTTATTTTAATAATTAAAATGAAGCTGTGATTGTTAATATAACATCAAAATTTACCATTTATCATGAAAAATATTAAGAAACCGATAAAACATTTTTGAATAAAAAGGTAGAAAAAATATCTTAAATAAAGGAACGGTATGAGATTTAAACCCACACCATCTGAACGCAAGCCCAGCACTCTAATCATTCAACCACCAAGTACATAGCCAACGAGTGACAAAACATTCAAATAAGTAGACAAATCCGTGATATGAACATTTGGCTCTCAAGTTTACTCTAACTGTATGTTTTAAAGACCCACTCCATATGTTCCAGTCTCTTGTGCGCGCGCCGTTCGTGAACAACTTCCAAGTTACAGAGGAATTTTATTTAGTAACCGGAATGATATAATTTAGGCATTTTATTACTAGTGGATGCTAGTAATACCAATTATTAAAATCACGTAACATTGCTTATTCACTTATTGTTTCTTCAATTTTACGTTTTAAGAGCGAATTGATAAACTCTCAGGATGGATTATTCTCAATTCCAAAGAACAAAACATATTACAGAACATGTTAACTATATGGTAAAATTTGTATACACATATTGTGAATTGATTCAAACAAACAAACCAGTTTTTAGCTTTGCAGAATCGTATCACTTTCTCCCAGTTTTATTCAAAAATGTTGTTGCTGGAGTAGTAAATAAAACTTTGAATAGTTCTTCTCTTTTAGAATTATCTTCCAGAATTCTTCAACATAGTGACCGCGTGGATTGCCTTGTACATGCATTTTCTATATCGTACTCAGACGAGTTCAGTGACTATAAATTTATACAATGGGCAACCATGTTATGCACATTAGCAAGTCTTCTGAACAGACAAGGGTTTGAATTAGCATCAGAAATAGCCCAGAATACTATTAATATATTGTGTGTCCGTCGTAATAGACATGAAGCATTCGTGTCTTTAGGCTGTCATGTATAAGAGTTCGTTTTAGATTATGCTAAATGAATGTTCGTATTTTAAATATGATCGACTACTTTTTAGACACAAGGTTCTGATAAGCGTCTAGAAACTGAATTGTAGGTAAATTTGTGTAATTATTTTTATATCCTTTAAATTTTATATCTGAAGGTGTGATTTGACTGATTGCGACACTAAACTGATTTGAGTTTAAAATTTACGATCTTGATGTTTTAACTATCATTTATGTTACATATGCTGAATAAGTTCATTTTATTCAATTTTTCAAAGAAGTTATTTCTTACACACGAAGATTTTTATACACATATTTGGACTACTTATCATATTTAGTGAAATATCAATTTTGAGTACTTATGTAACATGCATGAGCAAGTTGAATACGGACAAATTATGTAAGTACGTATATATCTATAATTCTACATAACACGTTCTGAAATTTCGGTGAAAATCATGTCAAACGAGAGGCTTGCAAAATATTATGTTTTCTAAGGCTAATTGAGAATGTTGAGAGAAAATTTTTTAAATCTCATGTTCTGCAATAGTTCTGCTTTGACGCAATGTTAACAATATGAAACAATACCGTGTTACTGTTGCATTCTTGCAGTAAACTTTTGAGGATTTGGTGTTTTTCTGAAAAGACTGTCTGATATTGATACTATTGTTACGCCTGAATCTTTTTTACATTTTTCTCTTGTTAAACCCGATTTTGTCATTTTATTGTCTCTTATGTAAAAGAAACTACTTTTTTTATTTTAATAAATATGTATTTTTCAATTTCTTGTCCAATGTGTATGCTGTTGAAAATAATTTTGTATAAATTTTGACATAGATGCTTCAGAAGCAGACGTTTTTCCACTTATCAGTAAAGTAATTAAAAAAGAATTTGCAACCACAAAGCTGCAGCGCAGATACAGAAAATTCGTCATGGTTTCAAATTCCCTTAAAATTGTATTTATTTTCCACCTGATTTTGATAAAAAGATTTTCTGTTTTTAATCTTGTAAACTTCATTTTCCAGTTACATTTTTAACTCTTATTTTATTCACTCTGTCTTATTTCTTTCTTCCTCTCACTATTTCGTTAATTTTTATCTTAAACTTTATTTTTTTGTGTATTTATGTGTAGGGGAGACTGGTACACAGTGAACCACTCTTTCAGTTTAATTTGTTTTTCTCTTTAACGGACACACTGATCTGCATGAAAATATTTTTGAATATTCCTTAAACCTTTTTACATTCATCATAATCTTTTCAGAACATAGTTTTCAATACATTTTTTTAAAAACAAATATTTATATCCACCCGTAAAGTGGACCAGTGTGCCCCGAAAGTGGGGCACAGTAGACCACTATTGGGCATTATCTGAAATACAATATAAATCCATTTTTCATCAATCTAATTCTTGTTTCCCCTTTACCTACAAATTAATATAGTAATATAAATTTGCAAGTAACGTTTAAAAAGTAAAAAAAAAATAATTACATTTTGAAAATAACAGATTAATACAGGAACAATTGCAATTTAGATGAAGTTAATACTTAAGTACAAAAAAATCGGCACACATTAAAATTTGCAAATGAAATTCCAAAATACTCATGAGTAAGATTGAGCTTGGAATTTTCATGAAATACTTTTGGGTCTAGGAGCAACATTATGAAATCATTGACATCAACAACAGATTCACCTACAGTTTCTGGAAAAATAAACGGATTTCCATTCAATTTGCGTCTCATGAATCTTACTTGAATAGAATTCTCACCAATTAGACTAGTTATATTTTTCAAAGGCAGTAAAATAAAACAATATTTCTTACTATGTTAAATAAATTGTTATTTTTCTTTGTTTACTTTATTCTACAGTTAAATAAGTACTTTGAAACAACATTTCTTTATAGAAAATAAAGAAATATTGGCTTAGATGCTTTACACTCACGCTAAAAAAAAAAAAAAAAAAAATTAATCGGTTAAAAAAAAAGAAAAAAGTCGCCAAATTTAGGGGATTTTTTCCTTTAATGGCAACCTAGCCATTGTATTAAGTTATTCGTTTGGCGCAGTCTTGGAAATCGCGCCAACCAAACAGTCGCCAATCTTTTGTTTACATTTTAGCGTGAGTGTAACACATCTGTTCCGAAATATTAAATATTTTGAACATTCTGTATTACAGGAGCAGAGTGGATTGCAAATCACTGTGCCCCATGTTGAAGTTCAATAAATAATCATATTGATATTGTTTATAGATTTTTAAACTTATAAATTAAGTTAGTTAAATAAAAACAAGTTTCTTAACTTTGCAAAAGAGCTGTTTTATCTTATTTATTTACAACCTTTAAGTACTAAAAAAAGAAAAATATGATGAAAAATTTTATTTTTGAAGCTCAAAACAACCAATCCGGATAAAATGGTTCAATCTGAGCTAAACAAGTTCTCTGAATGCTATAAATAAACAACCCAGTGCTGTTGTCTATTAGGATAGAAGAGAAGCTAAATAAAATAATAGGGGGTGGTCCACTGTGATCATAGGTCCAGTGTGTACCAGTCTCCCCTATCTTACCGACAGTAAGTTGAAGAAAATCGAACGATGGCTGTAACTTCAGATCCGTTTAATGCAAAAATAAAGGAAAAGAACTGCGTTGATTTGTATAAAATTCTTCATAATTGAATGCTATTTGTTTTATCATAAGTTATACTTGTTAATACCACTGCCATTTTTGCATTGGTAACAAATGGCCTCTTTTGACACTTTGAATTATTTGAATCAAACCATCCCTGAAAATTATATAGTTTATACACATTTTTAAATCACAGTAGCTATAAAAGGAAATGTGTTCGGGGTTAATCCTTAAATTTAGATAAAATTAATAGGAAAAAGTACCGAAAAGATTAAAATCGTTACCGAGAAAAATTCTGAATGTTAAAAAACCTTGTTAAATTTTTATAAAATTTTTCCGATTAATTTTAAGATTTTCCTTTTTATAAATGTTAATGGAAAAATGTACCCTTAGTCTGTCTAAAAGTGAAATATCTCGAAACTAATAAAATTTAGAATAGAATATGAATTTATTTTTCAGAATTAAAAATTTTTTGAAATAAAAAACCTAGATTACGTTTGGTCCGATTCAAATGTATGTTATAAAAAAAATTCAAACTTATTATTTGGTGGAAAATATAAATTTAAAATTATTTTACGAAAATGTGTATTCATTTCTATAAGCATCAACTATTAGCTAAACAGTTCCAGAAATTGCACCAATTTCTCTGCCTTCTGCCATGCTATTGCATTTCAGAGTTTAAAATTTTGATGATTTCACGTGTTTGAAGAGAATACACTTTTTTGAAAAATAAGACAATTACTGTTTCCTAAAGTTGGGAAAACATTGAAGAAGAAAAAATAGATCTAGTGTTTTGAATAGCTGTAGGGGGGGGGAGGGGGTCTCGAGTGATTATATGCAAAATTTTGAAAACCAAAAAATGATTATGCAATAATAATGCTAGTTGGCTTCAGTTTTGTTTAAAAGTGGTAAAGTTTATTCACCAAAGAAGGTTTTATGCACATAATTTATGTTTAATATGTTTTTCATATTTTAAATCTTTTGATTCATGACAATTTTTCAATAACTGGCATTTTGACAAATATTTCCGTATGTTTTAAAGCACTCGAATTTGTTTACAAGTACACATACATCCACTACGATAACGTGATCTAATAGAAAATGTGTACCGATTTAAGATCTTTTTATCTATTTTTTGTTTATCTCTACTAGTCCAGAAAATATCAAATTCTATAAAGCTTTTCCAATTTTGTAAAAACGCAATTTTCAACTCTCACTAAGAAAATTTTTTGTAATGTATTTTAACTTCTTTAGTTTCTCATATACAAAGTAAAAAATATAGAAAAAATTAAAAATGGTGCGTCAACCTGTAATTGTAGACATTCTGTGGAATAACCGTATATAGAATTTTACATGCAAATGCAGAGTTAGAAGCTAAGTGCAATAATTTTAAAGTCTAAAATAGTTGGGGTGTTTTTTTAAAATACATATCACAGTTCTATTTTTAAATGCTCATTTTTTTCTAAATTAGTCAAAATCAATATTTTTTTTTTATTGTGCTCATTGTATAGTGTACAAATTTGTGTATTCATTTCTATAGGCATCAAATGTCAAATAAATATTTCTTGAAAACACGCCAAGTTTTCTCCAATTTGTGTCAGGCTATTGCATTTGAGAGTTTATAATTCTGTTGATTTCGCGTGTTCCAAGTGAATGCGCATTTTTGAAAAATAAGTTGGTCAGTGTTCCATAAAATTCTTAAAAGTTTGGAGAAAAAATAATTGATCTAATGTTTTGAATGGCTGCTGAGGTCTTTAATTGGTTATATATATAACTTTGAAAATCAGAAAAATGCTTAATATTAATCGGCTTCAGATTAGTTTAACACTCTATTGCTATCCTCAAAAAACATACTTTATTGTTTTCGCTATATCTGTGAGATCGCATTTCGTAATTTACATATTTATTACACCAATATTTTTTGAAAGATAGTAATTAACTAGAAATGTATGTCCTTTTGTCTTTAATCACATAAATTAAACTCAATAATTTTCAATGATTTGAAATTGCAAATTTTCAATGGCTGCTGAGGTCTTTGATTAGTTATATATAAAACTTTGAAAGCCAGAAAAATGCTTAATCTTAATAACATTATTAATCCGCTTCAGTACAGTTTAACACTGGATTGCTATCTTGAAAAAAAGACGTACGTTATTGCTGTCGTTTTATCTGTGAGACGGCATAAAGCAATTTTCATATTTATTACACCAATATTTGGGGGGAAAGATAAATATTAACTAGAAATGTATGTCAATTTGACTTTAATCACAAAAATTATAGACAATACCAAATTGCTGTCTCGAAACATGCCATTACTACAAACACGCCAGAAGTGACTATCTTACAAGGATTGTAATCGGATGTTAAAAAATATCAGGTTTATTCATTAAAGAAATTTTTGCCCCAAAAATGATTTTTAAAGGAATATTTATGTTCATTAATTCTGTCCGTTTTTCTTATTTTTAACATCTCGCACCCTAATATCTCTAACGGATTTCAAAAGAAGTCCTAATCAGGGTGTTGCGTGTGCCTTCTCCCGTAAATTCAGTAAAATGAAAAATACTTCAGATATTTTTATGGGAGGGTGGATATACTTTTTTTAAACTCTTAAATTTTTTACGCATCTCGAACTTAGATATCATACCAGGTATTTTTATAAAAACACATTTCTGGTTATGCTCTTGGTGTGTGTGGCGAGATGAATAAATAGAATACTACTCTTAAAGATAATCTGTAAAATGATTACAATCTACAAATTTAATTATATTTGAACTTAGAAACTTTCCATTCGAACCCTTGTATATGCTTTCGATTTCTACTGCTATATTTACTCTACATATAATTTCTCATTCCTCTTAAAAACATGTCTTTGGTGGCTGCATAAATATCGAGAAACTCATTTTGAAGATTGGGGAAAAGTGTGTATATATAACTACTAGCAAGCTACGCCCGCTACGCTGGTCAATTTCTTTTAACGAACCTTTAATCAAATAAAATATTGACATTTCATAAATAACTTTTATATTTTAGCAGAATAATAAGGCTACTATAATTTGTGACTCGTGCTATAGCCAATATACACGTCAGGACACGTCGCCCTTATCATTATATTTTTACGCATGAAGGTTTCGCTATGGTACTCATTGGGAAAATTTGGTAATTTTTGAAATTCAATATTTGAAAAACGGCATGATCATTAGATTTGAAATTTATATCAAGAAAAATACAATTTTTTACCTTTCAAACGCAGTTTGTCTAACAATTTTCTTACAAATACTTTTTGAGCTATCATTTTTTTCAGTAACTTCAAATGTTTCATTTTCCGAGATTAATCTGGTGCAACAATTAGCGAAAAACCCAGTCGTCAGCAACGCATAGTTTTTTATTAAAGAGGCTGTTGGAGCAGGGATTGTCACCACCAATTTCCACCATCACTTTTGAAATCTGTTCCGTGGTTCCAGAGATTCCATAGAAATTGTAATTTAGAATGACTTCAGAACGCTTTTCGCTCATTCCACCCATTTAAATTTCGATTTTTTTTTTTAATTTATTCTTAGAGAGCATTTACATCTTATAAGTAACTACAATGCTAAATTTCAAATTTCTTGCCCCTTCAGTATAAAAAAGTCTCAATTTTCGAACATTTTTCGATCTTGCACCCCATTGATGTTAGTGGCACCGACATAAAATATAGCCTATGTTGGAGTAGGGATTGTCCCCATCAATTTGCCACCATTACTTTTGAAATCGGTTCTGTAGTTCCAGAGATTTCATAGAAATTGTAATTTAGACTGTTTTTAGAACGCTTTTCGCTCATTTCACCCTTTTTAAATTTCAATTTCTTTTTTATTTTGTTCTTAGAGAGCATTTACATCTTATAAGTAACTACAATGACAAATTTCAAATTTCTAGCTCCTTCAGTATAAAAAATAAAAATAAAACTGCCCAGTTAAACTGAGGGCATTGAGTTCACAGGCTATTCACACTAATTGTATATTATACTCTTATTTCAAAGAATTTGAAATAAGCCCATCGAAAAATAAAGAAATAAACAATATATTAAGGGGGGGGGTCATCCCCCGTTACCCCCCCATAGTTAACTAATGAACCCCTTAAACTAATCAGGTAAATCTCTAATTACAATGAATATATATACAAAATTTGAAGAAAATCGGATAATTCTG
Source organism: Maratus michaelseni (assembly GCA_963931845.1). Classification (NCBI taxonomy): domain Eukaryota; kingdom Metazoa; phylum Arthropoda; class Arachnida; order Araneae; family Salticidae; genus Maratus; species Maratus michaelseni. The sequence goes on along the minus strand of OZ007586.1, from coordinate 137,880,789 downwards.
CATGAAAAACCCATTTATATAAATTCAGGCGGGATTAGCCCCCTCCGTTCCCCCCCCCCCTTCATACTTAACCAATCAATCCCGAAAACTAATCAGGGAAGCGTCTTAACCCAATGAACCTATAAACAAATTTTGAAGGAAATGGGATAATTCTGCATGAAAAACCCATTTATATAAATAAAGGGGGGGATTATCCCCCCGTCCCCCCCCCTTTATACTTAACCAATCAATCCCGAAAACTAATCAGGGAAGCGCCTTAACACAGTGAACTTATAAACAAAATTTGAAGGAAATGGGATAATTCTGCATGAAAAACCCATTTATATAAATTAAGGAGGGATTAGCCCCCTGTTCCCCCTTTATACTTAACCAATCAATCCCGAAAAGTAATCAGGAAAGCGTCTTAACCCAATGAACCTAAAAACAAAATTTGAAGGAAAACTGAATAATTCTGCATGAAAAACCCATTTATATAAATTAAGGGGGGGGATTAGCCCTCCGATCCCCCCCCCTTTATACTTAACTAATCAATCCCGAAAACTAATCAGGGAAGCGCCTTAACTCAGTGAACCTATAAACAAAATTTGAAGGAAAACGGAATAATTCTGCATGAAAAACCCATTTATATAAATTAAGGGGGGGGGAATTAGCCCCCGTCCCCCCCCTTTATACTTAACCAATCAATCCCGGAAAAATAATCAGGGAAGCGCCTTAACACAGTGAACCTATAAACAAAATTTGAAGGAAAACGGAATAATTCTGCTTGAAAAACCCATTTATATAAATTAAGGAGGGATTAGCCCCCTGTTCCCTCTTTATACTTAACCAATCAATCCCGAAAAGTAATCAGGGAAGCGTCTTAACCCAATGAACCTAAAAACAAAATTTGAAGGAAAACGGAATAATTCTGCATGAAAAACCCATTTATATAAATTAAGGGGGGGATTAGCCCCCCGATCCCCCCCCCTTTATACTTAACTAATCAATCCCGAAAACTAATCAGGGAAGCGCCTTAACTCAGTGAACCTATAAACAAAATTTGAAGGAAAACGGAATAATTCTGCATGAAAAACCCTTTTATATAAATTAAGGGGGGAGGGGAATTAGCCCCCGCCCCCCCCCCTTTATACTTAACCAATCAATCCCGGGAACTAATCACGGAAGCGCCTTAACACAGTGAACCTATATACAAAATTTGTAGGAAAACGGATATTTCTATGAAGAGTTATCGCATTACGTACGTACATACATACATACAGAACCGGCTGCCACGCTCTCAGGGCTTGATACCCAGTTTGATAGCTAAAAAATCGCAATTTTAGAACGTTTTTTGCTCCTGCACCCCCTGGGTTAGTGGCACCGACATAAAATATAGCCTATGTTGGAGCAGGGGTTGTCACCATCAATTTGCCACCATCACTTTTGAAATCGGTTCGGTAGTTCCAGAGATTACCCCCTACAAACAAACAAACAAACAATCTTTACTCCTTTATAATATTAAGTATTGATTAAAAAGCTATATAAAAATTGGTTAACAAGAGTAACGATGCTGTTCTGGAAATCCACAAATTGCCTAGCTAAGTATTCAGCATAAATGGAGTTTCCGGAAAAATATTTTTAATTTGGAAAAATGAGGTTCCAAAAAATTTCCAGTTTTACCTATTTACTTACAATTTTAAGTTACTACTTATAATTAAACAAAACTATGTTGCTACATAGCTCTTTCGGGAATTAATCTAGCACGTTTTTTTTTTTTTTTTTTTTTTTTTTTTTTTTTTTTTATGTCGTCTGGCCCACCGACAAGTTGTTTCAGCATTTTACATCGAGTCTATCTCATTTTAAAATTACATTTTACTGAATTTCCCAAACAGTGCTAAAAGGGAACAAATCCGTTAAAAAGGACCTAAATTATCCCATTTTTGAGCCATTTTTGTCCCTTTTCTTCCTTGACCATTTGGCAAACTGCAGTTCAATGATCAAAAGTCGATGAAACATTGTTTTATGGAGGGTTTCAACTACGCCGATTCTTTTTAAAAAAAATGTGTTTTAAATTTTTATTGCATTACTTAACACTTAGGATTTTCTTGGTTTTTTTTTTTTTTTGTGTGTGTGTGTATCAAAGATTATATAAACCTCTAGATAATGTAAAAACGCAGTTTTCGACCCATTCTCATTAAGAATATTTTAATGATAAATTCATTGCAAATGAATTTTAACTTCTTTTCTAATGTTTCCACATACAAAGTATGAAAAAAATTTGAAACAGGAATGAGACTTTTATTGTGGAATGTATTTTACAAACGTTCAATTTAGCGATTACATATTTACAGTTATCTAGCCGGTCGCTTCCGAGTGTGGGGCAAAGGTACATTCTGAAGCATACTGCCTTGACTTTGTTTGGGGTCCAGAAAATGCATTTTACATGCAAACACAAAAATGTAAATAAAATACTTTCTTTTAAACTATACGAAAATAACTAATAAAAATATAAAAAAAACACGTAAATATTCAAATTTTATTGCTTGATAGGCGTAAAGCCAACATAGTGAAAAAGTACCCAAGCCGGGACTCAAACCCGGGTCACCAGTATAGCGCACTGACTTTCTACCAACTGAACCACTTGGGAACGATACTCAGCCTGGAACTTTCTCACTATAACATGTTGGCAAGGCTACAAACGAAGCACAAGATGGAATATTTTTCCGTGAACCACCAACCCTGCGGCAAACACGAAATCGAAGAAAATCCAGCATCGATAATTGAAATAAATTCATATTTAATACTTGGAAATTTTTCCATAGAAAATTTCTTACGCCTTGCATTCATAATATTCAAATTTTATTGCTTAATACGCCTATTACGTTGGTGGTTCACGGAAAAATATTCCATCTTGTGCTGCGTTTGTAGCCTTGCCAACATGTTATAGTGAGAAAGTTCCAGGCTGAGTATCGTTCCCAAGTGGTTCAGTTGGTAGAACGTCAGTGCGCTATACTGGTGACCCGGGTTAGACTTTTGGCTAGGGTACTTTTTCACTATGTTGGCTTTACGCCTAATAAACAATATAATATGAATATTATGAATGCAAGGCGTGAGAAATTTTCTATGGAAAAATTTCGAAGTATTAAATATGAAACCACGTAAATATTTCATGAGTTTAATTTTTTTTTTTCATGAGCCCCCTGATAAATTACTTCTGGGCCCTGCCGTGATTGTCTAGGGTGAGCGGAGAGCTTTCAGATAAAATAAATAAAACTGGGATTGCCTAAGATACATGGATATCATTGTAAATGGGCACTGTGCTTTCACGCCCATAAATTGTTAATGCGGTGATCAGAATAACGGGGCCATGTGTTTTTCTCAGGCATTTATCGTTCATGACCCCTTTCCTTCGTACCTACATAATTTTGACAAATATCCTTCTCCATTATATGTATGTGGACATCGTGGAACATCATTACATTAATTGCTGAACTGCACTCTAACGTCAACATATAATAGAAAGCGTACTATAATTCCCTTGTCCAATTGGTACGTTATAACTCAATCCAATCTCCTTCATAATATAATAGACTGTTTTAAACTGATAGAAAATAACCAGCTATTGTTTCAAAATGCAGCAAATGCTGCTGCTATAGAAGCTTAGTGACTTAGGTGACACTCTATACTTTAATTTAGACTTATATTGTAACTAATTTGATATTTTCACTTTGTTTTTGTTTTGTATTTGTTTGGCCGGTCCCTGCCTCTTGGTGTAGCGGGTATCCCCGCTGAGCTTGTAGAGCTTTAGTCAATCGGTAGGCCACCCCGCTCAGCTGAACCTGAACCATATATCGTTAATGCAGTGATCACTGTAACGTGGTTCAGTTATTTTTCGTGCATAAATCGTTAAAATGAAATCATTTTAACAAGACCATTGGGTTGCACGTCTATAAACTTATTATACGGAAATCACTATAAGGAAGCCTTGTGCATACCCGAGCCCATAAAAATGGCGATCAGTATTTAAATCGCAAATCTTTACTTCCAAAAAGTATATTTTGAAAAGAGGAGGAAATGTATTATAGGGTGAAACCCCCAGTAACTGGCACTTTAAGAATTCTTTCTTGTTTAAATGACTATTACAAAAATTTAAATGCATTTTATAGTTACCTTGATTTTGAAAGTATAGTAGAGATATATTAAAAAAATAATGTTGGCAAAATTTTGAAAAAATATACATTTAATATTAAATCCTTTTTTTCATAAATATGGTCAAAAACTTCAGTAACTGACACTATCCCCATTTTGAAACACCAAAAACTGACACTTTATTTCATAAGATTTAATTGCTTTAAAAGTAGTTTATTCTTTATTATAAAAACAAAATACATTAATATTTATAATAAACAGTGGGATTTAAATTTTAAAACAGGCAAACAATTGTAATTTTTAAGTGCTCTTTAAATTTAATCAAAAAAGGAAAATATTTGACATTTAATATAGTTTTTATTTTAACAACTGTAGCCTTACAAAATTAATCTTACTGTTTTAAGCAAGCACATTGCACATATTGAAATGTTATTTTAAAAAGATATCAATCATTGTTCTTTTTCATTTGGCGACAGTCTGTCTTTATCTTCCTAATTGTAGCTATATCAACAAAAAAAAGAACATTACATACAAGAGTCAAAGTCCTGTAAAATATTTAAGTTTTTTTCCACAGCATTGCCTATTTCCAATGACCAAGTATAGGAATTTTCCATTTTTTTTCATTTCGTAGAAATTTTATTGTATAATATTCTTCATTGACTTCAAGAATACGTCCTATGTTAAACTTCTCATTGTAATACACAGCATAACAGCATTCTTTCTTCAGCTGAATGTTATATTTTATTTTAGTCCAAGATTTTTCTGTGTCTTCATCCAGATCTTCATTTGAATCAATGTCTGAAGAGTCTTCATATACAATATTTGTTTCAGACTGACTCTCACTCGATTCTGATAAAGAAGATTTATGTTTTATTTTTTGCCTTGGTAATAAACCACGTTTTTTATTCTTAGCAAGGATCGGAAAAAATGCTTTTTTATTGTTTATCTACTTTTTTTATGTACAATTACTTTATTTAAAATGTAGTTACCTACAACTACTTTAGACAAGTCTTGCCAGCAAGTACATTATTCCTTTGGTATAGGTTAATACTTCAATTTAGCAGTAAGTGTCAATGGGAAAAATCTATGGACTTACTATTGCACTGTACAGCGTTACTGTACACTGCATTTGGGATTAAAAAATTGAGCAAATACAATTTTGCACAGAAGAAAGTTTGCAAGTTTTGGCGATGCTATTTGTAGAATGGTAAATTTTTTTACCTGAGATAGCATTAAAAGTATCGCGGTTCTGACTACAAACTACTGATTTTTATCGCGTTACTCGCTACATTATATTGTTCTAAAATATAGCGTGCTACACTACAAACTACTGTAAAATATACCGATCACTGCTGTTTCGCTACTTGTAGCGTGTTATTTCCGAACACTGTGTTCAAGTTTTTATTGATTTTTCTTTTCATGCTCAAGCTTTTGCTTCTGTTTATGTTCTTCCTTGTTTTTTCCCCTTTTTTCTGTTTATACTATTTTATGTATGATATGCTACAGATGCATTTGTCTTTTTTCAGGTTTTAAATTATTAGTAATGGAGATATCAACTAACTGACATTTATGAACCAGTAACTGACATGTGGTGTCTGACACTGATAAAATAACTTAAATTTTAACGGTGTTTACTACAAGATACATTTCATTTATTACTATGCATTTTTAAACGGTTTAAATAAGATTTTAACTTTCTTTAATATAAGCAATAACTGACATCGGTCAGAGAATTGGTGAACTGAAATTCTAGAAACCAATAACTGATACCTCCCCCCCCCCCATCCCAATTAAGCTAAATTAAATAAATATAAATCCTAAATAATAACCTTAATGTTTCATATGAATCTTTAAACTAATTTCTGCAAGTATAACTTTTTAAAAATGTTTAGGATTGTTGCATTTCAAATGCATTTAAAAAACTTTTCCTTAATTTTAGAAATAAGGTGGTTGCTTCAAAATAGCACGTTTTGTATTCTCAAAAGTTCCTTCCAAATTGAATATGTTCTTGCCCCTCTGGTGGTGAAATATTGACTCCAAAACAAAAATAAGTATCTAATTTATCACTAGATGACATTACTTTGTAGAATTTTACAATAAAATGCTTATTTGAGTTAGATTTTTGCTCGAGTGTCAGTTACTAGTTAGATGTCAATAACTGGGGGTTTCACCCTATTTTGTATAAAAATTTAAATCCGATCGCTAAACGACGAAAAGTGCAAAAACAAATTACAAAATATAAAAAAGAAAACTTGGAAAAATATCACGACAAATATATAATAAAAAATCCGCAATAGTTATCTTATTCGTCTAACATTCCATAATCGGGGTCATAGCCGATGTTGCCCACAAACTTGCTAGCCCTAAATTCGCTGAAATACAAGTTTAACTATTTTTTTTAGTAGATTTGTAATACTGAATTTCACGTTCCTACTTAAAACTGCTGCTAAGATATGGCAAAATTACCTAAAACTTTCCCCATGTAACCCATTATTGTGTGAATTTTCAAAAATCCTTTCTTATTGGATGCTTACATTGTGTAAGTAACATGTCTGCCAAATTTCATTGGCCTAGGACCAACGATTGACGATCGGCGTTGATTATGTATCAGTCGGGACATACTCTTTAATAAGTATAGATATGCTGGATTCTGGTGTAGTAAATATGGAGAGAATTACAAAAAACATAATTATTCTTTTAAAAATAATTCAAATTTTTCAAATAAAATGTTATTAACACTTCGTCGGGCGTACTGTATCCGACAGATACATAACATAATTTAAAGGAATGCATTAGTTTAATTGCTTTAAACGTCTTTTATTTTTATTTATAGTACCAAGCTCCGCCTTTTCTACACCTGAAAACCTTATTTTTTTAATATAAATACATAGAAAATTGTATTATATATATTATATTATTGTTATTAATATATAAGTTATTAAGTTGTTATATAAATATATAAAGTACTGTTACAAAATGAAATATTAATTCACACAAATTATACCATACAATAGTTATACAATGATAAATAATTATTTTATTATATTAAAAGCAATTAATCTTAATTAAAAAATAAGATTAATTAAATCAAAATGAACGAAAAATCAATCGGACTTGTATACTGCATTTTAGGGTTGGACGATATCAGAAATTTAATATCGCAATATATCAACAAGTTAATATTGATATTGCTGATATATCACGATACTAATCAAAAGGAGGGGGAGGGGGGAATAAGAGCATTTGCTATTTTAAAATAAATGAAACGGTATCAACAATTTAAACACAAATCCTAGTTGATTGCAATGAGTTAAAAATTTTATATCTATTTACTCATAGAACATAATTTTTATTTTTTATATTTTTTAAAACAAAATATTTAAAAGAAAATAAACTAGTTGTTTAATAACTATTTGAATTAACATTACTTTCTTAAAGTTTTTCTTTAACACTAGAACGACCATAGCGTTCATTTTGACCGGTACCAAATAAATACATTTTGATTCAAATCATAAATTTGTGCGTAAAAAAATTAAATATAAACCTCACAAAAATAGGTAAAATAAATTAGTTAAATAATTTTAACTAAAAATTCTGGTGTGAAATATTTTTATAAAACTTGAGTGAAATATCCGGGTGTTCTAGTGTTAAAGATAATATATCTCCTATTCTTCTCATTTTATTATATTAATATGATATTTTTGTCTCATTTTCACCATTATGATATGATTAATATATGATTTAAAAAGCACAATTACTAAAAAGAAATTCAAAGTTGTCCATTTAAAAATGTATACAATTTTCGTTTTATAGAATTTAATTATTTGTTTAAAAATACCAAACTTTGTTTTACTTGTTTCAATTATAGTTTGGGGCCACTGAGTCTGTATTCGAAATGAGTCCGGGCCAAACCACAGATACAACACCATCCTTTCGTCATATATCCTTCGGTTAATTTTGGCATAAAGAAATCACTAATAACTTATTTTTATCAATGATCATTATCGTTTCTTATTTTTAATTTAGCAAAGGATTACCTTGGATGACTAAAAATATGAATTTAAAAATTTGTTAAAATATCGCGTATTTTGAGAAACTTACGATTTACTACAAAATTTAATCGTGGCAACCGTGTATTTTTTTTTTGCGTTAATTATTATCTAACATTGTTTAAATTATTTAATGTATCTCTCATTGAAAAAAAGTCTTCTTTGCTGAATAACTGATAGACATTCGTTCAGAAATTTAATTTCCTAATAAAATCCACTAGAATAAGCAATAAGTTAAATTTCGATAATCTAGTGAAATTAGGTGTAAAAAGTTTCAATGTATTTAAAGTGTACTTTTTTATGAACGGAGCAACCAAAAAAGACCGAATCTACCCAATTCGATACACTCATTTTAAGCTCAGATATAAATTCCTTCCGAATCGAATAAAACGGCACTCTATTAAAGCAATATTAATACTACGCAATAATCAACGCTCATCTTTTTCGGAGGCTGGCGAAAGAGAAAGGCTACAGCGGTGTGTTACGCGTATCGTTTTTTTACAGACCGCGGGAGTCACGTGATGCTCGAATGCACCAATACAGGTGTGCGAAAAGAGTATCACGTCACACTAGCAGTCTGTAAAGAAAGATATGTGGAATGCACAGCGGTAGCCTGTCTTTTTCGTTAGCCTCGTCTTTTTCGACATGACATAGCAAAAGCCCAGAGATATCGCAATATGTCTGGACCAATCACAGCAGCCAAACGAGGAACTCGCAATTATTGTTATTCAGTAGTGATACTGTTATTCAATATTTATCTGTAACGAACAGTAGAATTTGTGGTTTTCCAAGATTGAAAGTATTGGGTTATATTGGAATATTCCTTTGAGATATGATAGGGAAATAATCAGCGGAGGTAGTTTTCCGTTTGGGATGAAGCAAGGCAGTGAATAAATAAATAGATCGATTGGATGAAAAAAGGATTGAAGGACATATTGGTACGGATATTTGTGACTGTTTTTCAGGGTTCGAAATCGCAGTGATTGTAAAACAAAACAATATTATTGTTATTTGGATATATCGGCTGAGTCAGAGTTTAGATATCGTTATTGAGATACTTAAAAAGTATCAAAATTTACCGTATTATTGTTAAATAATTCAGCCTTACTGCATTTGGTGCCTTCAATTGAACATTTTATATAAAACATAACTGCATGCTGTAATATATTGGGTTGAGGAAAAAGTAATTTCGTTTTTTCCCAATAGATGACTTTAAAGTCGCATATCTCTAGTAATGCGTATTCACTGAAGCCATACTATAGAGACGGTTTGAAAGGTAACAGTCCATAGAACATTCTATGTATAAATGTAGCGTTATGTGTATACTCAGTCAAAAGTTATTGCGCTTTGAAAATGGAGATTCCGGAAGGTCATTTTCGTCATGTTTTGCTTTTCTATTTCCGAAAAGGAAAAAATGCAGCGCAGCCTCATCGAAAATTGTGTGGTGTTTATGGTGATGAATGTTTAAGTCAACGCCCAGTGTCAGAATTGGTTTGCTCGTTTTCGTTTCGGAAATTTGATGTTAAAGATGAACCTCGCCCTGGCCGACCAAACGTTGAAAAAGGTCGATGAAATTCTTAACAAAATCGAGGTAGACCGACATACTTCATCTCACGACATCACTATGAAACTAAATATCGATCAGAAAACAGTTTTGAACCATTTAAATAACATTGGATACCAAAAGAAGCTCGATACTTGGGTTCCGCATGAATTAACAGCGAAACATTTAATGGGCCGAGTTTCCATTTATGAATCGTTTGTTGAAACGAAACGAATTCGAGCCATTTTTTAAACGAATGATTACGGTCAATGCAAAGTGGATCACGTACGATAATAATGTGCGAAAAAGATCGTAGTCAAAGCCCGGAGAAGCTTCACAAACGGTGGCAAAGCCCGGATTGACGCCAAGGAAGGTGATGCTGAGTGTTTGGTGGGATTGGAAAGGCATTGTTCATCATGAGCTGCTCCAACCTGGCCAAACCATTAATTCGATTCTCTATTGTCAACAACTAATGCGACTGAAATAGGCGATTAAAAAATACGGCCAGAATTGATCAATAGGAAACGCGTTGTCTTCCATCACCAGTGGCGTAGCGTCAGGGGGGGCACGATCATTTTACTACCAGTATAATTATATACTACATTTAGCCTTATTTAATCTTTGGACGGTATGAATTAAATAAGGCCAAATATAGTATATAAAAATACTGGTAGTAAAGTGGTCCGTGCCCCCCTTGACGCTACGCCTCTGTCCATCACGACAACGCCAGACCACACACATCTTTAGTGACTCGGCAAAAATTCAGAGAGCTTGGCTGGGAAGTTTTGATGCATCTACCCTATAACCTGAACCTTTACCCGTCCGACTACCATTTGTTTCGATCTCTGCAGAACTCTCTTAATGGTGTAAAGCTGGCTTCAAAAGAGGCTTGTGAAAATCCCTTGGTTCAGTTTTTCGCCCAAAAATCTCAGAAGTTCTACAGTGACGGAATTATGGTTTTACCGGAAAAGTGTCAAAAAATCATCGATCAAAACGACACATATATCATTGATTAGTGTTTGAAATTTATATGAATAAATTCTCTTTAAAAACATGAAAAAAAAAACGAAATTGCTTTTTCCTCAACCATATATATATATATATATATATATATGTGGGAAAAGTATAGAAATCAAACCTATTAATTACTTTTTTAATGAATCGCCCCTCACTTTGTATACGGGCCCGATGACACATAATCACGAGTTTAGCAGGGTAGCCAATTTTATCAGTTTATCGGCCTAATTAATAAAAACACATGGCCTTTTGAACTGACAACCCTTCGGAGATGAGATTTTTCTAATATACTTCTATTTCACTTGCTGCGTGGAATCCATCCTGGATGCAGATATGAAATGCTACTGCCGTATTAATCTTATTTTCAATAAAAGATGCTATATTTAAAATCATCAGAATGCTGTCCTTTTATTAAAAATGCGACAGTATTCTAAGTCGGCAGGATCTCAGCGGGAAATTCTGATGAATTCCTTAATAGTAAAATGAATAGCGAAAGAGAAATGGTCATCAAAAAATTATTCGAGATTGGAGAGTGTCTTAAGGTTCCAGATGCCACATCTATCGACATCTAACATCTATTTAACGTGCGGAGAAGCCCCAAAAGGGACTATCCTAAAAAGTCTTCTCTTCAGCTAGTGTTCGACGAAAAGAAAATTGTGCCCGCTTTCGAAATGTTTTTACTCTAAAAACGGCATTATGTGTTCCTATGCAACGTACTTCAAGATAGCATCGATAAGAATTCTGGAGTTCTACGATTTGATGCATTTTGTGTTTTGCCTAGAATTTAGCTTCTTCTTATCGTTGTGGTGGTTCGTATTCTAAATAAGTGAAAGAAACCGTCATTATTCTTCATGCGGAAAATGTGTATTTTTCTTCGCTTTCAACTGCTACCTTTCGGGCGTGATTTATGTGAAATGTGCGCGTCTTCAAAGAGCTTCTCTAATAGTTTGTTTTAGTGCAACGTTCTGCTGTTAATAAGTGATGAAATATAAATGTGATTTCTTTCTAAAGGATATTCCGAAATCTATACCGATAAGGGAAGAGGAGTCATCGTTATGTGTTTTACTATTTTACTGCGCGAAAAGACAATGTCAATTCTGAAGATATTTTTCTTTACTTTTTTTTAAAGGATTTTTCTTTTTTTTTAAGTGTTTGAGCTCAAAGGGTACCCTAGTATTTATCTATTTTTTAATATCATATTAGTATTTAATATATTTTTATTCTAATTTTATTATGAAATAAAAATTATTATGAATAATTTAAGGTAAGTTTTTAAATAAGTACATTACTCCAGTTATACTGCTTTTATTTTAATTATTTATGAAAACCATGGTTTTGAAGTATAACGAAATTTTTGGTTTAATAGAGTTAATGGATATCCATGATTTATTTGAAAATAAGTAATTCTATTATATAAATCATTATTTTTATGTATGTTATTATTACAATTTTATAAACCTGTTTATATTATGTAAAAACTTTAAAAATTTTTTGAAAGATATTTAAATTTTGATAATATATAGATTTTTCAGAAAACTATATTTTAAAATTAATTAAAAAATGGAAAATATTAAAAAGCAGAAAGCAGTTCTTAAGGGAAAAATTACCCGTATAAATAATATCATAAATCCCAAAATAGATGATAATACGATAACTCTTGACAAATTAGAGGTGTATCAGAAACAAGCAAAGGATATTGATAGTGAGTTAAACAAAATTCGTGAAAACGCGGTTCTCGAAAGCAAGGAATCGGAAACTGAAAATATTATTAACGAATTCGATGAAATTGCTCTTAAACTAGACACTTTAACAATAACGATAAACACGTCACTTAATAAAATAAATAAGAGCTTAAACATTCACAAAGGAGAGTCAGGGAATAATAATCAATCTAAAAATAATAATTTAGAGAAAACCATTAACCTTCCCAGATTTGACTTAAAACCTTTTTATGGGGAATCTGATCAGTGGCTCTCTTTTAAGGAGATTTTTATCACAACTATAGATCAAAATTCAGATTTGGGCCCCGTTTCTAAATTACAATACCTCCTAGCTAGCGTAAAGGGTCCTAGCCATAAATTGATTTCTGGATTTCCTCTTTCAGAGGCCAGTTATAAAAATGCATGGGAGACGCTTTGTGCTCGCTACGATAAAACTAGAGATTTGGCCATGGCCCAAATAAGCAAGTTATACAATATAAAAAATATGAAGAATTGTTCCTCATCCTCTAAAGCTATTTTCGACATAATAGATACTTGCAATGAGTCACTTCGAATTTTAGATTCGTTAAAATTAACGCAAAATGCTTTGGTGGAAAATATGATAATTTTTACCATCGTTCAAAAACTAAATGATAATCTCAAAGAGCGATGGGAACTTACCCTTACCCACAATGATATGCCTAGTCTCACGGAATTTCTAAAGTTTTTAGAGACACAAGCCAAAAGTTTGCTAGCATTAGAGAACCCAAACAAAACAGATGTAAGAAATGTAGCTTATTCAAGAGATTCTTACGATAGATCGAAATTCCACAAAATTCAAGAAGGTAACAAATGCGGTGTTTGTTTTGATTCGCACCCCACCCATACCTGCAAAAAGTTATTGACTATGCCTGTAGACAGCAGGTGGAGAACCATCCAATTAAACAAGTTATGTGCAAATTGTATGTGTAGTGGCCATTTTGCAAGTAAATGTCCATCTAAGATGAGTTGTAAAAATTGCCATCGAAGGCATCATACTTTACTCCATAAGTATGATGTACAAGGTAATGCAGGGACAACAATGGCCCACAACTTTGCAATCCATAATAATGAAACTCAACCCCTAAATGCCTATGGGTATTCCCCTGATCAAGGAATGCCCATGAATGCTAAATGACGGTTTATCGTGCCCGGGCACCTCAAATGTGAGAATTACGAAAACCGAAAATACACAAAAACTTGTTATAATGGGGTTCAAGTACCATTTTTATTGGATAGCGGAAGTACCCTTTCCATAATTCCGGAAAATCTAATAGCAGCTTTGGATATGACGTCTATTCAAAGTTGCAAGCCTTTTAATGTTAATCAAACCCAGGGACAGGTCCAGATTTTTGAAAAAATTCAAGTACCCCTCCAAATAGGGAATATCAGGCAAAATAGCACCTTATATCTCGTTAGGTCATATTTGCCGTATGCAATACTGGGAACACCGGAATTACAAAAATTTCATATCGCGATGGACTTTTTCTCAAATTCTCTGACTCAAGATGGAGTCATCCTTAAGTATGACCGAAACGTTTCCGGTCAAATATCACATAAAAATTCATTTAACCACACTTTAACTTTAGCGGGTGATATGAATTACAAGAAGCCGCTTCGTTCTCCTTCCAAATCAAATCAAGGAATTTTGTCTCAACAGGGGCAGTGTTACCTTGATACTAAAACTCTCTCGGATTATGATGATAAAAATTTTAATCATTATACTACTGAAGAGAACCTACAATTGGAAGGGCTTCTAAGCGACTTCAAAGATATTTTTGCACGTAATCGATATGATGTGGGTAGAGTCAGATGGGAACCCCAACGAGTAATTCTCACCTCAGAACTTCCTATCTCACTTCGACCTTACCGTGCATCTCCGGGGGACAACGCAGAAATTCAAAAGCAGGTACAAGAGTTATTGGAAGCTAAACTTATTAAAGAATCATGTAGTTCCTATTCCTCTCCCGTTACACTAGCCTATAAAAAAGGAGAAGGTAAAACGCGCCTCTGTATTGACTACAGAAAAATCAACGCCATTACCAAGACAGATTCGGAACCTTTGCCCCGAATAGACTGGCTTTTAGACCGACTTGTCAATGCCAAATATTTTTCTACTCTAGATTTAGCCTCTGGCTACTGGCATGTACCCCTCCACCCTTCAGACACAGAAAAATTAGCCTTTGCAACCAATCAGGGCCTTTACGAGTAGTTGGTCCTTCCATTTGGCTACAAAAATGTTCCGGCTCAATTCGCAAGAGCTCTTAGAAGGATCCTAGATAAACATAAAATCAACTTCGCTACCAACTATTTCGATGATTTTATAGTTTATTCTGATTCCTATGCCGAGCATCTGTCTCACCTAAAAACTCTTTTTAACCTTTGCCGACAGGAAAATCTAAAATTAAAATTTTCAAAATGTAACTTTGCCAAAACTCAAATTGACTTCCTTGGTTATGAAATTAGTAACGGCCAAATAAAACCAGACAATGCTAACACCGAAACTATTAAAAAATTAATTCCTCCAAAAAATGTTAAAGAATTACAAAGGTTCCTTGGATCTATAAATGTATATCACAAATTCATTGACAAGTATGCTAAAATTAGAACCCCTTTAAATAAATTATTAAAAAAAGATGCACCTTGGGAATGGTCAGAAAAATGTCAACAATCTTTTGAATTGCTTAAAAACGCGTTAATTTCTAGACCTATTTTGAAATTATTTAATCCTAATCTCCCATGCCACCTCTATACTGATGCCTCGAAAGAAGCCGTAGGTGCTGTACTAAAACAAATGGATGAAAAGGGAGTCCTACATCCCATTGCGTTCCACTCAAGACAACTAAGGCCCTATGAGCAAAATTATGCTATTACAGAATTGGAATGCCTCGCCATAATCGATGCTCTTGACAAATTTCATTATTACATTCATAGAAAATCTTTCACAATCCATACCGATCATGCTGCTTTAGTATGGCTTAAAAATGTAAAACATTTAACCGGTAGATTATTCAGATGGTCGCTAAAATTAAGCATGTATGACTATACTGTAAAATACAATAAAGGATCAACAAATTTTGAAGCCGATATGCTCTCCAGAAATCCCATTTCATTTCCTGTAAATGCCCACATTCACTTATTAACATTAGATGAAGTTAAAGAACACCAAGAGTTAGATAATGTAACAGGCTCTAAATTCCAAAAAGTTAATGACATTCTGGTAATTCACAAAAAGGGTTTTCAAAAAATTGTCGTGCCTTTCTCATTACGAGAGAAACTATTAATAACTACCCATAAGCAATTTGGCCACCCAGGAATACAAAAAATGCTAAATTTAATTTCACCGCAATACTATTGGAGCAGCATGACTCAGGACATTACTCAATTTGTCAAGCATTGTGAGGTCTGCCAACTCAACAAAAAATCCCATCAATCTAAATTTGGTCTTCTTGAGTCCTTACCACCCGCAGAACAACCCTTCGATATAATATCTTTAGACACAGTAGGTGGTTTCAATTATTACAATTCCTCAAAAAAGTACATGCATTTAGTAATTGATCACGCTACTCGTTATGTTTGGGGTTTTACCTCTAAAAATGTTACGACAGAAGTTTACATTAACATTCTCAAACAGATTTTTGATATCCAGATTCCGAAGAAATTGTTAACGGACAGGAATCCTGCTTTTACAGCGTCCAAACTTCGGAAATGGGTATCGAATCATAATGTAAAAAAATTACTTACTTCATCTCATAGGCCACAATGTAATGGAAAGAATGAACGTGTGAATCAATCAATTTGCACCCGGTTGAGACTTAAAGTTAATTCGTCCCCTTCAAATATCCCGTGGCCCAAACTTCTGAAAGACGTGATTATTGAATACAATAACACACCACACTCCGTCACCAAATATCCCCCTGCATACCTAATGTTTGGCCAATTGCCTTACCCATCAGCATTAGGTAATGAAAATTACTATCCTACAATTGAGGAAGCCAGGAAAGAGGCTTTTAAAAGAACAGGTGAACACCACCTGAAAAACAAGATCCGATATGACTTAAAATTTGTGGAAGCTCCTTTCAAACCTGGTGATCTGGTAATTGCCGAGGAATTTCACTATCCTAACACCCGAAAATTAAGCCCGCCCTTTTCAGGTCCCTATCAAATTATTGAAAAATTGTCTAATGTAAGTTTTCGAATAAATAAACCTAACTGGTTGACAAAGCAAGACAATGAAGTGATCCACGCCTCCAAGCTAAGATACTTTTTGCCCAATGATCAATTTAAATTACATACAACCAACAAATGAAAAGATAGTGTATCACAGGAACTCATATTGGATGATAATTGATCTTTTAGTTTTACATTTTTATGAATATATTATAATTGTGTTTTTGAAAGAGTACAGTCTCCTGGATGATGCCGGGATGTTTTCATATAATCTTGAATTTTTGTATATAATATTGGACATTGCTACACTAATTGCATTGGACTAACTGCAACATTCTGGAATATACTTCCTATTTTGATTATTTTTATTTTTACGTATGATATTTTCACTGTATCTTGCCTTTATTAATACAATTGTTTTTGTCTTGTCCAATTGATTATAGCATCGTATATTATAATATTATTCTTATTATTAGTATTGAAGTTATTATTGTTATGATATATATTAACTATATGAAAGAAATAACTCATCTCCTGCAGCTTACTTAAAAGGAAACCCATTTCCAAATTCTAACGTTACTTTAATGTAAAAAGTGTTTTGTCCTTTTCAGGCGAGTCTAGTGTATGGAAGCCGGCCCATCCCCGGAGACTTGTCTGGAAGGGGGGGAAATTGTGGGAAAAGTATAGAAATCAAACCTATTAATTACTTTTTTAATGAATCGCCCCTCACTTTGTATACGGGCCCGATGACACATAATCACGAGTTTAGCAGGGTAGCCAATTTTATCAGTTTATCGGCCTAATTAATAAAAACACATGGCCTTTTGAACTGACAACCCTTCGGAGATGAGATTTTTCTAATATACTTCTATTTCACTTGCTGCGTGGAATCCATCCTGGATGCAGATATGAAATGCTACTGCCGTATTAATCTTATTTTCAATAAAAGATGCTATATTTAAAATCATCAGAATGCTGTCCTTTTATTAAAAATGCGACATATATATATATATATATATATATATATATATATATCCACGTCATTTTGAACATAAATACCAACAATATATGTATATAAATAAATTGTATAGTATATAAATGTATATAAATCCTTCATTTATATCTTACCTTCAGCGTCGCACACATAACTTTCGCTCCAGTTATGAGAATGAATCTACTTGATCTTCATCCTCATCACGTTCATCAATCTGGGTGTAGATTTTCATTTTCAATGTTAAAATATATATATATATGGATAGTTTAAAGTTAGTTCTTGTTATTTAAATTTGAAAAACTTCTCATTCATAAGATGTTATCTATCTAAATTGTACGAAAATGCAAACGTTATCGGGCGCGTTTTATCTCGCAAATTTAAACATGAAACTGTACACTAAAACAGAAAATAGTCATCAGCATAAATATAATCCGTCAATATTCAAGAAAGGCGTGTGACCGGAAGAGCAGATATTGTGAAGCGCGAGGTCATAAGAATCCCCTTTCTTAGAAAGAAAGGAATTTTAAAGCGTTGTATCGGTGAGATACAGCGCTTCCGATGGAGTGTTAATTTATTATTTCATTTCAAGTATTATACTTTCCATACATACATTAACTAAAACCCTGTGTTCCAGCAACTCAGTTTCACACATAACATATTTTTATTGCATAATTGGACACATTTAAGAGGTGGTAGAGCACGCAATTATCGTATAGGAAACCAGGGTCACAATCCATTTACTCAGTCAAAAATATAAGGTGTCTCACTCCAATCCAAACCCAGATTTTTGTTAAAAATTTTAACAGTAGAGAAGATACATTAACAATTTTTTCAACAGACTTACCTTGTTTTGTGTGACATGTAATTATATTACGTGAAGCATTGAAATTTTCAACCATCCTCATCTAAACAGCACTGAAATAGATGCCCCATATTTCGGAGTGCAGTTGACATACTACATACGGGTCACTACACGAATTAAATTTTCAATACTTTTCGTAGTGTCATTGTATTTCAAATAAAGCAAGGTAAGTCTGTTCAAAATTTCATTCAATACCTATATAACAGTTAATGATGTAAACAAACAGCCGGCTTAAGATTTCTGTGGGACATCCTGTATTTTGAACTGAATAAATGGATTGTAACCCTGTTTTTTATGCAAAAATATTTTGTTTCCGATGTGCTCTACCACAGCTTAAAGTTTATCCCATCTTTTTAAAAAGCCTACATAATATTGCACGAACTAAACAGTCGAAATAGATACTTTTCTTTCGTTCTCTTTGAAGCCTAAAAGCTATAACCTTTAGACACATGACTTAATGTGGTTTTTGGTATAAATCAAACGCATCTTATATACCTACATTTTCCGTCTGTGTTAACTACTAACGCAACTAACAGTATTTCTCAAGTAAAATGTGTTGTTTAAATATAAAACTGTTTTAAACTATTCGGACATTGTTACATTGCTTATAGTATTGTTTTGTTATATTATTTTTATTCGGCGTATGAAAATTAGTATCAAAACATTATTTTAAAGAAAGATAAAAATATACGCGTATCTGGAAAGTAAATATTTTTTGTAATATTATTTTTTCAGGTTGTTGAATAATTATTTTTATATTATATCTTTCACAACTTGATTTCATGTCATTTTAATTAAATTAGGTAAAACGTTTAAAATCCTTATACTGAATCTTCATTCGTTTGTAGGCATTATAATAGAAATAATTCCTTGTATAACATATTTAATTGTCGCGTATTTATTTATAGCAGAAACATTTTATTTTTTTATTTCTGCGATATGTCATATGCTTATAGAATCTTATTTTTTATGATTAAAACAAAAATATCACATGCCAATAAAAATATTGATGTTATTAAAGTATTTATAATTTAAATATTTCCAGATTTCTATAATTTTCAAAATTCCCAATTTCGTTTTAAACACTTTGGGGGCGAGAGGGAGCCTTTTCGTTTTCGTGACTAAACTAGATGCTTTGAAAGTTTTTCAATGGTTCCTCTCTCACGTACCCCTCGTCTTATACTTCCTCTCATCGTTGTGATAGTAGCAGAATACGAGACATAGAATTTAACTGTATGAGAGACTATTCTGGACAAAAGTACATGAGCCTGCCATTATCGACGTCCAGACGACTATCGCCAAGTTCCGAAATGTACACTGGTTTCCAAAAATTAAGGAAAAATCACAAAAATAGTGATAACTCGTTCAAAAAGAAAGCAATCCGTATGAAATTTGCATATATTGTTAAATAAAAGATGCTGAATAAAAATACTAAATGCAAATTAGTGGCGCTGCAATCGGATTGCGTCATCTACGAGGAAAATAAAAATGCACGTTAGATAGTACGGCTGCAGTTGTCGCTGTGATAGTGATATTATAAATCTGGGATAGCCAATTCATTACAATGACCTCGAGGTATCATTTGCCCGCAGAACTTCGATTTAGGACTTTTGGGAGATTGGAGGCAGAACGAACAAAGTCAGGCAGAAGTGGCTAGACGGCTAAATGTGAGCCCTTCTGTGGTTCATAGGCTTTGGCAACAATCTCATAGAACTAGTTTAGGCTCAAGAAGGTTCATCCAAGGACAGCTAAGTGTTTCGACAAGCACTGATGCTTAGATCACTAGATGCTTATATTTGCTGTTATATGTACGAAGGATTAGAACCGCAACCCCATCTCATTTTAAATCATCTCTTGCTGGAGCCACTGGAAGGTTGGTATCAATATGTAGTGTTTAAAAGGCGAAGGCAGACTTTACGCGAGGCGACCAGCAATTTGTATGCCGCTCACCTCATGTCACCGGAGGGTACGTTTGATGTGGGCACGTCAACATGTCCACTGGACGGTTAATCAATGGAGGCTTGTTCTCTTCCCGGAGGAGTCCCGGTTTAGCCTCCAAAGCAATAGTAGGAGTTGTTTGATTTGGAGAGAACAGGGGACACGTTATCGTTCATCAAACATTTGTGAAAGATATTCATACGGAGGAGGCAGTGTCTGCGTTTGGGGTGGTATCTCTTTGGGTGGACGCACAGACCTCTGTGCCTTTCCACGTGGAACCGTGAATGCTTACGTCTATAGAGATGACAGCCTTGATGCTTATGTTCGTCCTTATGCCGGTGCAACAGCTAATGATTTCCTGTTACAGGACAGCAACTCTAGACAGCACAGGGCTCGCACCATGGAAGATAATCTTCAGCACCCGACAATTCAGCGTATGGAATAGCCAGCTGGATCACCGGACTTGAATCCCATTGAGCATGTTTGGGATGTTTTAGGAAGATGTGTAGCTACTATCCATTCCTCTCCTCCGACCCTTGCCACGCTTACAATTGCTTTACAAGAACACTGGCTCGCACTTCCCAGCGAACTCATCGACCGCATAATTGACAGTATGACACATCGCTGTATGTGCTGTATTGCTACTAGGGGTGATCATACGGCATATTAAAGGTGCTTTTCCTATACCAAACTGACAAATTGATTTTGCTAATTTTATAATTATGCTATTTTTTGAAATAACATAATTGTCTGGTAATTGATTTTCATGTTATTTTATACCTTACTATGCGTTGTATATTGTGGCTGGTTTTCATCAAAATCTACATGCAATATTTTGAGTTATCGTTATTTTAGTAATTTTTCCTTAATTTTTGGAAACCAGTGTAGATTTGCCATTGTTTGTACAAAAACGTTTGTCTAAGAACAGTATGAACATGCACTCTGTGTGTATTTCGCCATTCTCATACAGAGTCACCCTAGATTAAACCGTAGATTAATATACAATATAGGACACTATCATAGGGCGTAATAGTAACCCGTTGACGAACGCAGCAACTGTAGTAACAAGGGGAAAGAAACGTCTCGTAGACTGAATATTTCTCTTTTTGCGCGTCTATCTGATTATGACATTTCTTTTTTTAAATGCTACATGTTTACATTTCCAACCATGTAGAAAAAGCGAAAAACGAAAGTTTTAAAATTCAGCTTTGTATGCAGACTCGTTTCTACATGACATAATTTAACATCTTTAGCTATACTAAAAAAGTTATCAAAAGAAATGTTTCAATAATAATAAAATAAAAAATAAGAAGTTTTTTAAAAAGGAAACTTAACACACCAGCGGTAAATTTGAAGAGAATCGTCTGCCTCGAAGCGAAAAGAATGGATATTTAAAACATAGAGCATAAACAGATTTCATATACATGGGTAAATTTTGGAAGCTTCTTAGTTTCCCCCCTTGTCACTAGTGACGCTATTATTGCTGCCGTTACAGATTTTGCTATAACTGTCCTATCTTGTATGTTAATCTATGGATTAGACGAGTGAGAAAAGGACGCCTCTATAAGAGAGTGATGAATTACTGGAATTAAAATTTACTTGGTCAAGACTTTTTGGGGAAATAAAACAAGTATCTGGGCGAGCCTGCCTTTATCGCCAAGCTATAGTTTCTTGACTTGTCTCTTTTATTGAGAACATACATCTGACTTATGTGTTTGACATCAAGTTTTTTTATTTGTATCACTTAGGGTGTCGCGATACGAGTGTGGTGACATATGATGTTCAGACTGTGCTTAGAGAAAAAGCGTTTGTCTAAACTATGGCAGCCAAGAGATTAGGAATCTTCGAGAACTTGGGTATACCACGACCAACTAAATACACGGACGATTCATGACATTTGAAACGTCACACGGAGTGGATCATCTTTACATGGCGATTGGTACAAAGCGGCACACATATCTTTTTATTCCAATCCTCGTGTAAGGCTCGCTTCACACCAAGCAGACTAGCGACGTGGCACACGTTTTATATCTCATGAAATCGTGTTTGTTTGTTTATTGAGAACATACATCTGACTCGTGTGCTTGACATCAAGTGCCCGCTTATAAGTCATTGTCAATATAGAGGGACGGATAGCCACAAGGAAATTTACAACACCAGAGAGTTACATCCGGGAACTCCACAAAGTGTGTGCAATGGACTGGCGGGAGTCGAACCCGCCGACCTGACTCCTACGCTCATGAAATCTTGAGTCACGACAGAGGCAAGTTTCATTTTCAAGTTATTCATCCTCACACCAGAGCGACACGAGCACACGAGATACAATCGTTTTGGCGCTGTCTATCGGCAATAATATAAAGGAACCTTCAATTGAGTAATATTTTAGGTGCATTTAAAAAATTATTCAATGTAAATAAAATGAAATCTATTACTATTTTTCATAAAATTTAATTTAGTGCTATCATTTTTGTAAAAACTTAGCTTACTTCCACTTAAATTTTTCTTGTATTGTAAATAAAATGAATATTTCTTTTCAGTTGAGGAATATATATTGACATTTGTTCAACACTAAATTAAAATTCTATTAAAAACATAATAATTTTCATTTTATATACATATTGAATAAAATTTTAAAGTTATATGGCCTGTTTTTATAAATGCACCTAAAATAGAGAGTCTTTATGTTAGTAGCCGATAGATGGCGACAAAGCGATATTTTCTTGAGACAAAAGTAAGTTAAAATTTCATCTTGTAACGAGAGAAGAGAAAAAAGTGCGACGGAAGAGAAAAACACATGCAACATAGGTGCTTCGTTCCATGAGTTTTCGGTGTGTAGACTCAGTGAAGGAACAAGATTTGTTTATTGTTTATTGAAAACATACATCTGACTTGTGTGCTTGACATCAAGTGCCCGCTTATAAGTCATCGTCAATATACAGGGACGAGATAGCCACAAGGAAATTTACAACACCAGAGAGTTACATCCCGGAGCTCCACAAAGTGTGTGCAATGGAGCTGGCGGGAGTCGAACCCGCCGACCTGACCCCTACGCTCTCAAGCGATTAGCGGAATGGTGTCTTAACCACTCGGCCACGGAGGCCCCTGGGAACAAGAGGCTACAACTGTAGATTGGTCGCACGAGTCGCAGAAATGTCTCTTGTCTCCTTGGTGTGTGACGCGCCTAAAGATAATCCACTCCGTCCGACGTTTTAAAAGTCATGAACCGGCCATGTATTTAGTTGGTTGCGGCTATACTCGCTAAGGAACTAAACGCTTCAAAACTATGGCAATTCAATATTTTGTAGGATAGACAAGTATTGGCGGTATTCGCCTACAAGTACATATTTGTAAAAAAGCTATATTCATTTCTTGATGAATATGAGAGTTAGTTGATGTTAATTTGTGTTTTCGTCAAGTTAAATTTGTGGTGTGAATATTAAGATGTATGCCGACACGAAATAATTTAGCTAGTAGTATTAAAACTTCGTGTTCAATACCGTAAAAGTTTGCAATTTCTTGTACGATTGATGGATGGATATTTAGTATTTGTATTGAGAATGAACTACGTATTTTTTTAAGCTTAAGAATTTAATTAATCAATCTATAATATTTAGAAATGTTTATGCCCATTTTAAGTTGAAATTTGCTACTAAAAATTAATTTATAGGAATATAATTGATATAGCTATACATTGGAATTTGATAAATAAACCCTTATTTATCATCTTGCATAACACATTTTAACAATCTTTAAACAAAAATCATTACGACAGCCAATAAATACATATCCTAGAGAAAATTAAATTAATCAAAACATCTTAAAAGATAAAATGTTGGATCCTATCAAGCCAAGGAATATAATTGATATAGCTATACATTGGAATTTGCTAAATAAACCTTTATTTATCATCTTGCATAACACATTTTAACAATCTTTAAACAAAAATCATTACGACAGCCAATAAATACATATCCTAGAGAAAATCAAATTAATCAAAACATCTTATAAAAGATAAAATGTTTGATCCCATCGAGCCAAAATCAATGCTTCCAGTATCATCTATTTTATCATCGCTTATGCACATATATATGAAAAAATTCAATAATTCAATTTTTTAACGGTAATAATGCTTTAAATAAAGTAAATTTTATTTTAATTATCTAAATGAATAAATACTATAAATAATCAATAATGCAGTGAATGGTTGCTAAAAGAACAAGAGCACCGCAAGTAGTTCAATGAAGAAACATGATATAAACACACACTAGCTTGGTGATGTTCGCATTTTTCTTATAATAACTATTGACACAATTAAAAAGACGTTAGCTTGGTCACAGTGCCTAGAATAAATAGTGTGAAAACCGGCTACAAAATAGTAGTAAAAAATTAAATCCGATAAATGTACAACTATGCCGAACGTTAACCCTTTAGCGGGCGGTGCTCACAAAAAAGGACACCTAATTTTAATTCCAAAACTGACAAACGACACCAATAACATTTAATTAAATTTTTACTTTTATAAACTACGGGAAAAAAGGCACGTTTTTATTTTCTATTAAATTCTTTTGTAAATTCTGGTGTCAGTCGATAATTTCATCATTTTGAAAACAAACTTACTCCGCGCCGGAAGGGGTTCAGAGGTTGATCACAGCGAGATCTGCTAGTATTTTTCAACGTAAACATTGTATAAGAATCAAACTGAGAAAGCGTTTCGGCCAGTGGTAAGTATTTTAAATACTTAACTTATATCCTGTTTCTTCTGACTTAGATAGTGAATTTCCTAAGCTTTAAAATTATGAAAGTTAGTGATCATGGCTAAAAAACAATATTTACTAAATGATAATTTACTAAATTTTGTTTACGTTGAAAAGAGCTAGCGGATATCGCTCCGATCGCCTTATTATCGTAGAGCATCGTTTCACATTTATCGTATACAATTTTTTAGCACTTTTTAAAGCATTAGTAGGATAGCTGATTTCCACACTATGTATTCTAGGCGCGCTGTAGCTTGGTCACAATGGCAGGCTTGGTAAGACGCCTTGGCGATTCGGTTTTCTGCAAAATCCTCTGAACGAGTAAACTTTTATACCCGGTATATCGCCACCGTCATATCTAGGCATCCTAATTTCACTGATCTAGACGGATATTCCCAAAGTTCTGGATTGTGGTTTGCCATATTTTGGACAAAAATTTCAATATGAACCATTGAAATAGGAATAAGTAGATTATGCACGATAGAGAAAAAGTTGATTCTGTGGTGAGAATGAAACGATGGCAATGGAGTGGCAGGTGACCGGTGATCTGCTAGTTGATATAACAAGAAAATGCGCGTTCTTAACTCTTAACTACTGTTACCGAAAAGTACTATGCCATCTGAAATTGCCGCATAGTTACCGTGATCGGTCGTTGAGACAAGTTCATCGAAAGATGAATAAAAGGCTCTATTAACTCATAGGACAATGTTTCTGTACTAAACTTTATGTACTATACTGCTATCATTAAAATTCACTTATTCGGAAAGTCTCCGATGATGATTCTAGAGCTCCAAAGAAATAAATTGTGCTAGTGTCTATAGTTATACGAAAACTTACAAATTAAACAGTGAAGACTGAAACAAGCATCGGTCTGTGAGACAAATGATTGTAGTTAAGGGTTAAATTGAATTTATATTTTTTAAAGTTTAGGCTATCATGGACGTTTCAAAAAACATAATATCAATGATTTTTAGCCACCAAATGGGAATTTATATCGTTAATAAAATTTTATGATATAAATGAATAAGATACCTTTAAAAAATACTATTGTTTTTCAATTATATTTAAATATTTTTCAACACCGAAGTGAATAAAATCAGCATTTGACTGAAATTTTACCTCCCAACTGTAATATCTGGTTTCCATCCCGATATAAAAGTTATGTGCACTTACAAATGAACACTTTTTCTTAGATTTATTACTTAAGGAGGGGCGCAGGAACTTCTATTTAATGTTAAAGTCAGAAATAAGATTACTTCTAGGATATCCATCTTTCATCTATTTTACCCCCTCGAAATTGTCTGCTTCTTCCTATGTCCCATTCCCCAGTTTAAAACGTTTTATTTTTTTCTGAATATAAAAATTAATTATATAATATTAGTCTCTATTATAACTGGTTGAAAATTGGTTATTATTTTTACAGCGCTTATCTCCAAATATTACAGAATACGTGAAGCTGCCATGCACAGAAACCACTGTCGCAGATGATATTTTGCCTTCTTTAACGGCACAAATAATACGAATAACTAGACTGCTTTAGAGTTCATCTATATGAGAGTGGCGACATATACCGCGACTACGTTATACACGGCCGGTTCATGACTTTTAAAACGTCACACGGAGTATATCGAGGCTAACGAAAAAGAAAGGCTACCGCGGTGTTTGTTTGTTTGTTTATTGAGAACATACATCTGACTTGTGTTCTTGACATCAAGTGCCCGCTTATAAGTCATCGTCAATATACAGGGACCAGATAGCCACAAGGAAATTTATAACAGCAGAGAGTTACATCCGGCAGCTCCACAAAGTGTGTGCAATGGAGCTGGCGGGAGTCGAACTCGCCGACCTGACTCCTACGCTCACAAGCGATTAGCGGAATGGTGTCTTAACCAGTCGGCCACGGAGGCCCCAGCTACCGCGGTGCTTTACGCAAATCCTTTTTTACAGACCGCGGGAGTCACATGATGCTCGAATGCACCATTGCAGGTGTACGAAAAGAGCATTACGTCACTCTAGCGGTCAGTAAAAAAAGATAAGTGGAATGCACCTCGGTAGCATGTCTTTTTCGTTAGCCTCGGAGTATATCATCTTTACACGGCTATTAGCATAAAACGATGAGTGTTAAACACCGTGTAAAGACAAGGCAACACTAGATACCGGGCTTGCTCATTCACTCTCAAAACGTCACAAATGGTGGCTGACCGCGACCAGCGATTGGTCCAAAGCAACGCGCCCATCGTTTTGTGCCAATCGCTGTATATCTTTCCTCCTAGTCAGCCACCTTTTGTGACGTCATCATAATGAATGAGCAAGCCCGGTATGTAGTGTAGCCCTGGTAAAGATGATCCACTCCATGCGCGACCTACATTTTATACGGCCAGTGCATGACGTTTAAAACGTCACATGGAATGGATCATTTTTACACGGTGATTGGTGCAAAGCGACGCGCCCCCCGTTTTGCACCAATCACCTTGTAAAAATGATCCACTACATGTGACGTTTTAAACGTCATGCACCGGCCGTGTATAACGCAGGTCGCGCTCCATGTGACGGTAAAACGTCATGAATTTGCCTTGAATTTCATTGATCACGCATATGCACAGGGAGTATGCTAATACTGTGCTGAAACAAAAGTGTTTGTGCAAACTATGGTAAATCTACATAACATTTGCTGAGTGTAACCTAAAATAAACATTTGTTAAAAAGTTGGTTATATAGGGTTTAATGGTACATTTGTACATGCTGCGCCAAACAATAGTTTAAAAAATAAGTAAGGAAAGATGTATAGCAAAGCAAAAGCAATTAGTATATATACATACGAGGTAACAAACATAAAAAGATGATATATAAAAACCATGATAAACTTATCTGCATGAGGTGCTCATCCTGATTAACAATTACAGAATTACATGATATTAAAATGTAAGTTAGAACAATACAAAAAGAATAATGGTGAACTTGAGATGCAAAAAATGATAAATATGATGCTAAAATTCTGCCTGCTTTAAAAACATGAAAATATTCTCATTGGTATTTTCTCCAAAGTCTTTGCAGTTAAAATCCGTACTGACTGTACAGTAAAGATTAAAAACAAAGTATACAATTTTCAAATAATACAGTATAAATGGAGGATCTTTTAAAACACAGACATTTTTTATGTAAAATCACATAGGCTCAAACTCTTTAAAAACAGTAGTTCCTTCATCCGCGTCCGAGTCATAACTGTATGATTCTGATTCCATATCCTCTTCCACATAGTGACGCAGCTGTTCCAATCCTTCATATTAACTACAGATGGGCTACGATTTATTTCTTGTTTTTCTTCGTCACAGTTTTCCACTGTGAAGAGGCTTCATTTGAGGTTTTTCTTTTTTCATTCTGAGTACATTTATTTTCTTTCTGTATTAAGGAGACATCAGGTTTTTGCAGTTTCTCTGCAAAAGGAACCGAAGTTGGCTTTGACTTAAAAATCAGTTGGCATTTTAGATTGACTTGAAAGCTGTTGTGACCTACAATTAGGATACTCTATTTTAACAGGTTCTGATGAATGTGGCCAAAGTTCTAGCGGAGGCGTAGCTCTCCAAGTAGTGGCAGATTGCACATCATGAGTTTTTTTCTTTATAGTGCTGGATGGGTAATGTCCCAGAGGAATCGTTTGGTGGAAAAGAGAAATCAGTTTTGGTGCTTATGTGCTTTACGGATTTTGATTGATATTTCAGTAAACTAGAGTAAGAATTTCCGACATATGGAGTACTGGATTCAACAATTTTACGAGCTTCAGAATGAGAAAGTTTCTGAGTAATTTTAACAGTAAAAATTCCCTTTTCACTGATCTATCTTGGGCAAGATCGGGAGTATGTTGTATGGTCATCTTTATAGTTTGCGCAGCGTTCAGCTTTATTACAAGAGTTTCTTTCATGACCGACTTCTGAACATCGTGCACATATAACAGAACCACAACATGTAGTTTTACTGTGGTCATAATGTTGTCATTTAAAACAACGAATAAGGTTACGTATATAAGTCCGGACAGGGCAGATCAGGTATGCAGCTTTAATTCTAGTTGATGTAGTTTTTGCTATTGAAAGTCAGAATAATGTGCTTCGTAGGAAGAACTTCCTCATTCTGACGGATAGTGATACGGCGTACTTCCTATAACATTTTGATCTTTTTAATTTTGTAAGAGTTCTTCTTTAGTAGAGAATAAAAGCTCCGGTTCTGATATTACAGGCTTGTATTCAGTGTCTGATGGAACTGAACAGGTGCAGAAAAAGAATCTATTGTTCTGTAATTTGAGAGAAATTGCGAGCTGCTGGATAAAGAAACTTCCACCAGCAAATCCCCAGACTGCATTTTTTAATTGGATGACCATCTCCGAAAACATACTGAAATGTTTTTGCGATAAGAAACTGTGAAATTATTTTAAAAGAACTATCAGAAAGACTATCTGTGCGCTTAATTACCAAAAAAAACGAGTGAATGAAGTGTTTTGTACAGCTTGTTGCTCTCCAAGTGGGACAGAAATAGAAGAAAGTGAAGTACTGCCATCCATATTAGAGAGAAATCAATTCAGACTCCGGCCGCACCACCCACTACCGAGCCCAACTAGGTGATGCACAATAGTGCAACAGTGCTAACCAGGGCCCATAAGTTCACAAGACACACCTATGTCAGTCTTCACTATTAACGAAAAGACTAGTATGTGACCGATCACTTGATCCTCAGCCAGTGACAAGTCAGCTGACCAGCCGATTAATGCATACGGGACCAATATTCAATGCCCGTCTAGAGGGTGGTTTACAATTCCCCATAAGCCGATATAAACAGGATGATATCGGCTTATGCAGAATCACCCACCCCTCAGAATAGGAAACCACAATAAGGGTGAAATAATGAGGAAAGATTAGACAAGAGAATGGAAAGGAAAAGGAAAAGAAAAAGATCGCTCAGGTGCTCGGTGTTACGAAGCCCATGAATACCTGAAGAAGGTATCCCCCTGGGGGCCATTTGTTAAGTGAAAGGGAGGAAATGTCGTCAATTGGAGCGCAAAACTAAAATTAAAAACAGGTACAGGCTTAGCCAAAAAACCACACAGATTTTTGTCTATTTTTGAAATGAAAGTGACTAATCACAATCCTGAATCATTGCGAAATTCTCACAAAATACAAGCTTCAGCCTGGTCAATCGCGACCAATGAAATACACGGCCGGTTTATGACATTTAAAACGTCACACGGCGAGGATCATCTTTACACGGCGATTGGCACAAAAAGAGGGTGACGTGTTTTTACCAATTGCCATTTAAAGATGATCCAGGCCGTGTGACGTTTTAAATTTCATGAATCGACCATGTATTTTGTTGATCTCGTGCCAATATAGTTATCGAAAACGATCTACCTGGATACCTGCTATAGATAATAGGTGAACAATAACGAACATGACATTTCTCTTAATGTTTATCTTTGTAGCCACTAAGGAGTTCTCTTCGCATATCTTGGGAGTGAGAGTCTTTAATAGGAAGGTGGCGACATCCCCGTGGCGACATCACCCCAGGCGATGGGGAAGTAAATTTTGATTGGTTATGACTCTTTGGGAAAAAACCAAATCGCTAAGCATCTTGACGAGCCGCGACTAATGAAATACACGGCCGATTCCTGAAGTTTAAAACGTCTTATGGAGTTGCTCATCATTTACACGGCGATTGCTACAAATCGGGGTGCTCCTATCGTTTTGTTTGACGTTTTGTTGTCCTATCGTTTTGTGAGACGTTTTAAAAATCGTGAACTGGCCGTGTACTTTTTTTGGTTGTGGACGATTCTGCCATTGATACAGCGCCAAGAATACATAGTGTGTAAACTGGCTATCCCAGTAATGCTTTAAAAAGTGCTAAAAAATTGTAGCCGATAAATGACCTAAGATGCTATACGACATTAGAGCGATCGCCGCGACATCTGCTAGCTCTTTTCAACGTAAACATTGTATTTCAAAAATTTAGATAATAAATATCATATGTATTTTGAACAGTTGTAAGTTGATAATCAAGCAATGACATAGAATAAGTTACAGAATATCTTTTAAGAGGATAACTATGTATCACTATTGGTAAATCGCTTCAGTATTAAACGGAAAAAAAGGATTTGTTATTGCAAAAATATAAAAATTAAAATCCGAACAGCTTCAGGCTATTACTAAAAAAAATGAATAAAATAAAAGAAGAAGAAGATAAAAATAAGAAATTTTTATTCAAAGAAATTTCTGAATCACAAATGCACGTACACATATTAATTGTGAACATTGCCACAGTTTGGACAAAAATATTTATCTGAGAAATCCGCTGTTACATGTTTAATACGCAAGATTTTTTTTCAACGTATAATCTTTATCTTACTGATAATAGCATGTCTTATGTTATCGTCGTTTGCTTGTGTCCAAAACCCTCTCCAATAATTACATTTTACCAGGGCTACACTAAGTACCAGGCTGGCTCATTAATTATCATGACGTCACAAATGATGGCTGGCCGCAACAAGCGATTGGTACAAAGGGACGGGCCTATCGTTTTATTCCAATCGTTGAATGTCTTGCGTTTCGCTTTGTACCAATCGCTAGTCGCGGCCGGCCATCATTTTTGACGCCATGCTAATGAATAAGCCAACCCGGTATCAAAACAACACTAGATACCAGGCTTGATCAGGGCTACACTACATACCGGGCTTGCTCATTCATTATGATGACGTCACAAAAGGTGGCTGACTAGGAGGAAAGACATACAGCGATTGGCACAAAACGATGGGCGCGTTGCTTTGGACCAATCGCTGGTCGCGGTCAGCCACCATTTGTGACGTTTTGAGAGTGAATGAGCAAGCCCGGTATCTAGTGTTGCCTTGGCTTGATCATTCATTCTCATGACGTCACAAATAGTGGCTGGCCTCGACCAGCGATTGGTACAAAGCGAAGCACCCATAGTTTTGTGCCAATCGCTGTACGTGTTTCGTCACGGCCAGCCACCATTTGTGACATCATGATAATGAATGAGCAAGCCCGGTATCAAGGCAACACTAGATACCAGGCTTGCTCATTCATTCTCATGACGTCACAAATAGTGGCTGGCCGCTACCAGCGATTGATACAAAGCAGCGCACCTATCATTTTGTGCCAATAGCTGTATGTCTTTGGCCGCGGCCAGCCACCATTTGTGACGTCATAATAATGAATGAGCAAGCCCGGTATCTAGTGTTGCCCTGACTGAACTCTAATATTGAACGGAGAGATAACTTCATGTACGGAATAAGACAACTGAACAGAAATAGAAAGCTGCTCACCGGGTCCACGGGCCAAATCAAAAACAACAACGTATCTAGTGTAGCCCTTATTTTACTGCCCGTATGTATCTACTTTCTTATAAATGCACTCTATCTATGAATGTAACTTTATACGCTAATAAGTATTCTGCAACTTCCCTGTTATTATGCTAATTTCATAGTTGCAATCACATAAATCAGTTATACAGTATCTTGTGAATCGTCATAGAACATTTCTAATTTAAAGGGTGATTTTATTTACATGTTTATCGTTTGATTATAGATGGGTTGCTGGTGATAAGCCGTTATTAAAGTAACGCAACATCGTTCACTCATTAACCATTTGCTGCTTCTCCAATTTCTATTTATAAGAGCTTAGAATTGATAGACCTTGCATGATGGATTCTCCTCAGTGCGAAAGAGAACTACTTATTAGAAGCCATGTTTACTATATGGTAAAATTTGTAGATACATGTTGCGAATCTATTCGAACTAACAGACCTTCGCCTAGCTTTATAGAATCATTTACATTTCTCCCATACTTATTGAAAGACGTTGTTTCAAGAGAAGTAAATAAATATTTGAATAGTTCTGCTTTTTCAGAATTGTATTATCAAGTGCTTCAACATCCAAACCCTTTGGAATACCTTCAAAATGATGTTTCGGTAACGTACGAAAAGGAGTTTAGTGACTATGAATTTATACGATGGGCAACCATGTTATGCACATTCGCAAGTGTACTGAACAAACAAGGCTTTGAATTGGCATTACAAATAGCCCAGGAGATTATTACTGCATTGTGTATGTATGGTAATAGATATGAAGCATTTGTGTCTTTAGGCTGTCATATATGAGAATTTGTTTTAGATTATGGTAAGTGAATGTCCATGTTTTGTATATAATCGACAACTTTCGACACAATGCTTTGAGACCTCTAGAAACTGCCTAATAGATAAATTTTGTGCAATTATTTTACTATCCTTTTAAATTTTGTATCTGAATGTGCGAGTCGACTGATTGTGAAATTTAAACCAATTTGAGTTTAAAATTTACAATCTTGATGTTTTTACCATCATTAATGTTACATATGCTGAATATGTTCAATTTTTCCAAGAAGTTATTTCTGGCACACGAAGATCTTCATACACAAATTTGGTCTACTTATTATATTTACTGAGATATCAATTTCAAGTATTTATATAACCGTCATGCATTATGCAACTTGAATACGGACAAATTATGTAAGTTATATCGATAATTTTACATATCCCGTTATGTTATTTTGTTGAAAACTTGTAAACCAAGAATCTTGCAAGATATTTTGTTTTCTAAGGCTACTTGAGAATGTAGAGAGCAAATTCCATAAATCTCATTTTTCTGAAAGAGTTTTGCTTTGGAGCGATGTTAAAAATATGAAAGAGTACCGTGTGACAATTTCATTCTTGTAGCATAGTTTTGAAGATTTTTTTTTTTTTTGATTTTTTTTAGTTTTCTAAAAATCATAGTCACGCCTGATTTTCCTTTTTAACATTTTCCTATTGTTAAACCCAGATTTTGTAATTTTATTGTCTCGTATGTAAAATAAACTTTTTTTTTTTAATTATTAAATATGTATTTTTAAATTTCTTGCCCAATGTGTATGCTGTTGAAAATAATATTGTACTAGTAAATCTACAGAACGGAGACCCCAACGTCAGCTTTATAAATAATCGTGCATTAATCTCACTTTGGAACAGATGCTTTACACTCACGCGAACATATAAACATAAACATAAGTTTGGCGACTTTGTGGTTGGGCCGATTTTTAAGACCGCGCCAAAAGTATAACTTAATTCAATGGCTAGGTTGCCATTAAAGGAAAAAACTCCTAAATTTGGCGACTTTTTTTTATAACTGATTAAAAAAAAAAAAAAACTCAGTGTATGACATCACAGCCCTCATTTTTAACGTTATCTGCATAATATTTGATATCCTAAAATTTAAGTTATTTATACGTTTTATAAGAATATAAAATTTATCGGAAGTTTTGGAAATTTTACAAGTATTGCATTCAACACTGTTATGGAATTAGGATAAACTACTTTTTACTGGGTTTTTTTTTTTTTTTTCAGAATAACTCATAACTTCAGGGGGGCAGTGCTCCCTTGAACCCCCTGTTGTCGCTTTAATTTTATATTCTCAATTTCCAGTAATTGTGCTATTTCATTAATATATTTCTGAATGTATTTAATTTCATTAAATTAACCATAACATTGTATAAGAGATTTTAGCCTATCCTGAAAAGAATACTTATATTTCAACCGCTAAACATATGTTGCTGAAATTCAATAAAATTTCGTATATAAAATATACTTATGTAAATTCATCTCATGTGGCCTATATTCAATTTACACACTCAACGTTTTTATTTTCATTTGGAAAACAGATTTGGTAATCTTTCTTTTGTAGTTAAAATAAATTCTCATTTATTTCATTAAAAAAAGCATATTAACTTAAATCGCCCGAAAATTTGCTATTTTGTAAATAAAATTTCGCATCAAATTAATGCTATTCACTTGAATTTTCCTTTGTTGATATTCTTAGAAATATAGCAACCATTTAATGAAAGAAAGAAATTAATTTGGAATTTTTATAAAAAATGTCAAATTAAAATGTTTTATCTTCCAAATTAATGCATGAAATTTCGCAATAATTTATAAAATTTCGAAATTCTAATAAATATATTGGCAAATCTTCAAAGCGATTGGGGTAAATTAAGATCTCCATTCCATAAATTTAGAATCCATGATTTAGCATTTACAATTATCCCAATGCGACATTTTTCTTTTCGGTGGATGTTAAAATAAAAAAAATCGTCAGACTTCCCATTGAAAAGCATTACGACCTAAAAAGAAGTGTTCTGTATTTTTCGAACGAAAGAACCAAATGTAACAAAATATTATACAGCTGATTCCGGGTACCTCGCCAACATACCTACCAAAAATCAACCTAATCGGATCATTTTGGCGGCAGTTATCGCGGGACAGACAGAGGCAGACGGAAACAAACATTTCGCGTATAAACAGTGAGCATTCGCTGACGTTTCGACAATTAAAATCTACTTGCAACCACACTGATGCAGCGCAGAAAGAAAAAATTCAATCTTCGTTTCAAATTCCCTTAAAATTGTATTTTCCACCTACATTTTTATAAAGATTTAGTTTGTAATCATGTAAACTTCATTTTAAAGTTTTTTTTACTCTTTTTTTTTTTTTTTTTTTTTTTTTTTTTTTTTTTTATTCACTCGGGTCTTTTTTTTTTCTTTCCTTCTCCCTATTTCATTAATTTTTATCTTAACCTTTAATTTCATCTTTGTGTATTTATGTGTATCTTACGCACAGTAAGCCCCCCAAAAAAATCTAACAATTGCTGTAAATTCAGATCTGATCAATTTAAAAAAAAGGGCGGGGGGCAATAACCCCGTTGATTTGTATAAAATTCTTTATAATTGAATGAGATTTAACATAAGATATACTTCTTAAAAATAGCACTGTTACTTTTGCATTGGTAACAAATGGACTCTTTTGACACTTTGTATTACTTGAATCAAAACATCAATGAAAAGTATATAATTTATACACATATTTTAAATCATCGTAGTTATAAAAGTAAATGTATTTTCGGGGTTTATCCTTAAACTAGGATAAAATTAATAGGGGGGGGGGGAGGTACCGAAAAGATTCAACCGTTACCGAAAAAACCTCAATGTAAAATAAACCTCATATTAAAAAAAAATTATAGAATTTTTTGGATTTTAAGGTTTTCGTTTTTCTAAATGTTAATGGGAGACAGTACACTTAGTGTGTCGAGCCGTGAAATATCTCAAAACTAATGATAAAATTTAGAATAGAATAGGAATTTATTTTTCAGAAGTAAAACTTTAAAATTAAGTCTAGACTGTTTGTTCTGATTCAAATTTAGGTTATAAAAAAATTCAGTTTTTGGGAGGGGATATAAATTAATTTATTTTTTAAAAAAAGTTCATTTCTGTAAACATCAGCTATCAGGGGAGGGGGGGGGGGTCGAGACATTATATACTAAATTTTGAAAAACAAAAAAATGATAAAGCAGTAAGAGTGCTAGTCGGCTTCAGTGTTTAAAAGTGGTAAAGTTTATTCAAAGACCATTTTATACAAGTAGATAATTTTAATCATATTTGCACATATTTCATGTTTTTGTCATATTTTAAGTTATCTTCTCCTTTCTGAACAATTTTTGAATAATTTGGCATTTTGACAAATATTTCAGTATGTTTGTTTTAAAGTAATCAAATTTGTTTTTACAAGTACACATACATCCACTATAATTACGTGATCTAATAGAAAATATATACCGATATATTCTTTTTGATTTCTTGTTTATCTCTACTAGTCCAGAAAATATTGGATTATATACCCCCACCCCCTTTTTTAACGCAGTTTTTAACTCTCAATAAGAAATTTTTTGTAATGTATTTTAACTTCTTTAGTTTCCCGTATACAAAGTATAGAAAAATCAAATGGTGCGGCAACCTACGATTGTCCAAGTTCTGTGGAATAACCGTAGTTAGAATTGTTCACATACAAATACAGAGTTAGAAGCAAAGTGCATAAATTTTTACCAGAAAGTAATAAGGTAGTTATATTTCAAAATGCTCAAATTTTATTATAAATTAATCCGAATCAATAATCAAATTTTTAAATATGTTCACCTTCATATAGTGTACAAATTCGTTTATTTATTTCTATAGGCATAAACTGTTAAATATTTCTTAAACACAAGTTTTCTCCAGTTTGTGCCATGCTATTGCATTTTATGTTTTATAATACTGTTTATTTGACGTGTTTGACGTGAATGGGCATATTTGAAAAATAAGATGGTTAGTGTTCCATAAAATTAAACTTTGGAGAAAAAAATAATTGATCTAGTATTTTCAATGGTTGCTGAGGTCTTTGAATGGTTATATATAAAACTTTGAAAACCAGAAAAATAATTATATTAAGATTATTAATCCGCTTCAGATTAGTTTAATACTGGATTGCTATCCTCAAGAAACTTAAACGTTATTGCTGTCGTTGTATCAGTGAGATCTCATAACGCAATTTTCATATTTATTACACCAATATTTCGAGGGAAGATAATATTAACTAGAAATGTATGTCCTTTTGCCTTTTTAATCGCAAGAATTAACCTATAGAAAATTGCCGTCTCTAAACACGCCATTACTCCAAACACGCCAGAAGTGACTATCTTATGTACAAGGATTGTAATCGGATTTTAAAAGGAATCCTATTTATTCGTTAAATAAATTTTTGGATATGAATTAAATGAATATTCATGCTCATTAATCCTGTCGTTTTGCTTATTTGTAACCTAACGCATCTTAATCTCTGATTTTAAAAGAAATCTTAATCAAGGGGATTGCCCTTCACTCATACTTCAGTAAAATGAAAGACTTCAGATATTTTTATGGAAGGGTGGGCTATACTTTTTTAAATCAATTTTTTCTGCATCTCTAACTTGGATATCATGCCAGGTATTTTTATAAAAATACATTTTTGGTTATTCTCTTGCTGTGTGTGGCGAGATGAATAAATAGAATACTACTCTTAAAAATATTCTGCAAAATGAGCAAAATCTACAAATTTAATTTTATTTGAACTTAGAAACTTTCCATTCGAACCCTTGTATATACTTTTGATTTATCATGCTATATTTAATCTATGTGTAATTTCTCATTCCTCTATCTTAAAAACATGTCCATCAATGTGGCTGCATCAAAATCAAGAAATACATTTTGAAGATCGAGTAAATACAAGGATATAAAAATGGGTCATCAAAAGTAACGATGCTGTTCTGGAAATCCACAAATTGCCTAGCTACGTATTCAGCATAAATGGAGTTGCCAGAAAATATTTTAAATTTGTAAAAATGGAGTTCTAAAAAATTTCCAGTTTTACATATTTACTTATTTTAAGTTACTACTTATAATTAAACAAAACGATGTTGAAACATAGCTCTTTCGGGAATGAATCTAGCACATTTTTTTTTTATGTCGTCTGGCTCTCAGAAAAGTTGTTTCAGCATTTTACACCGAATCTAGCTCATTTTAAAATTACGTTTTACTGAATTTCCCAAACAGTGCTAAAAGGGGGGAGGGGGGGAATCTTTTTTGAGACACTTTTGTACCTTTTCTTCCTTTACCATTTGGCAAACTGCAGTTCAATGATCAAAAGTCGATGAAACATTGTTTTGTGGAGAGTTTTACCTACGCAGTTTCTTAAAAAAAAGTGTTTTAAAATTTTATTGCATTACTTAACACTTAGGATTTTTTTTTGTGTGTGTGTATACTAATCCAGAAAATGAGATTAACCTCTAGATTTTGTAAAAAACGCAGTTTTCGACAAATTCTAATTAAAAACAATTTAATGATAAATTCATTGCAAATGAATTTTATCTTCTTTTCTAAGGTATCCACATACGAAGTATGAAAAAAATTGAAACTGGAATGAGACTTCTATTGTGAAATGTATTTTACATACGTTCAAGTCAGCGTTTACATATTTATAGTTAACTAGCCGGTCGCTTCAGAGTGGGACAAAGATACATTCTGAAGCATACTGCCTTGACTTTGCTTGGGACCAAGAAAATGCATTTTACATGCAAACACAAAAATGTAAATACTTTCTTTTAAACTGTACGAAAATAACGAATAGAAATGACTAAAAAACACAACTATTTCGTGACATTAATTTTTTTTTTCATGAGCCCCCTGATAAAGTACTGCTGGGCCCAGCCCGTGATTATCTAGGGTGGGTGGAGAGCTTTCAGATAAAAATAAATAAAAATGGGATTGCCTAAGATACATGGCGATCGTTGTAAATGGGCACTGTGCTTTCGCGCCCATAAATTGTTAATGAGGTGGTAAAAATAACGAGGCCATGTGTTTTTCTCAGCCATATATCGTCCATTGCCCCTTTCCTGCGTACCTACATCATTTTGACAAATCTCCATTGTATGTATGTGGACATCGTTGAACATCATTACATTATTTGCTGAACTGCACCCTAACGTCAACATATCGTAATAGAAAGCCTACTATAATTCCCTTGTCAAATTGGTTCCAATACGTTATAACACAATCCAATCTCCTTCAAAATATAATAGACTTTTAAACTGATAGAAAATAACCATATATTGTTTCAAAATGCAACAAATGCTGCTGCTATAGAAGCTTAGTGACTTTGGTGACATTCTATACTTTAGACCTACATTGTAACTAATTTGATATTTTCACTTTGTTTCTGTTTTGTAATTGTTTATATTTGTAGAAATATTTTACAGATGTGCCGGTTTTCTTCAGGGGTTTGGCCGGGCACTTCCTCTTGGTTTAAGGTCCTTGTATAGCGGATATCCCCGCTGAGCGGGGCTTGTAGATCTTTAGAAAATCGGTCGGCCACACCACTCAGCTGAAACTGAACCATATATCGTTAATGCAGCGATCACTGTAACGGGCTTCAGTTATTTTGCGTGCATAAATCGTTAAATGGAAATCGTTTTAACAGGGCCATTGGGTTGCACGTCTAAAAACTGATTATTTGGCAATCGCTAAAAGAAAGCATTGTGCATACCAGAGCCCATAAATATGGGGATTCCAAGAAATCTATATATTTAAAACGCTAAGCGTTTTGTTTCGACAATCCGTGAGAACAAACTACTACATCAAATTACATCATTCTTTTTTTAAATGAAAGATATTTGGTCACAGATTTGTTATCGTACATTCGTTTGTTCGAAAATTTAATTAATTAGCCGTAATCTTAAATTAAATTTTACTTCTGCTTATGACGTCATAAAGTCGGAAATCTGAACGCCCACTGTTGCGACATAGTTTATTTTCTGAACTCAATGATCGCAAACATAAAAAATAAATATTAAAAGCACGTGACTTTTAGGCCGAATTTTTTAATTTGTAAGTTAAAATATAGTTAAAATGTTTAAGTATTTCGGTAAAAATATTTATCCGTGTGTTTTATAAGCAAATAAAAATTCATATTTACTGTGACGTCACGGAAATATTGTCCATTGGGTTCATTTTATCATTAAGCATTATAACTTTGTTGATGCCATTTTTTTCATTACAATTAAATGCAAAATATATTTTTATTTGTATGCATGGTGCTTAAGCATAAACGTACGTGTGAAAAGTTTGTACCGGTGAAAATGACGTTATGCTTAGCTTGAAATGCATTTTAACATTGATTAAACTAAAAAGAAAAATTTATATGATTGTGTCAACATGGCGTAATATTAACTGATATTTCAATTTTTAATTTTAAAGATTAGAACTGGAGCCTTTATTGGTTGCTTCATCTTGATTGCATACATTGATTACATGTTACCAATTACTTTTTTTAAATTATAGGATTAAGTTATAGGAATTATAGGATTTAAATTAAGATTTCCTTTTTTTAATAAAAATTCACAAAAGTAAAGAATTTCAGGAAAAAAAAAACTTGAAATAATGATTGTATTTTTAGCTAGAATAAACAATGTAAGGCTAATATTTTATAGGAATTATTTTGGTAGGTTTGTTATAAGTTCATTTAACAGTTCCTTATTAGCGGCAAAGTCTTATTTCTTTCACTGTGAATTTTTCTTTCGATGTCAAAAAATGGTAGTCTACTTTTGGACGCCAACCAAAACACAGTGGCAATATTTAGAAATGTATAACGGTTGTGACAACAAACGGTACTATCGCTTTAGCTTTCATCGCGCTTACATCACTTCTAAATACTAAAAATTTAATTTTTTTACTACATTTTACAATTTCAATTTTTACATCCTCAATTAGAAAAAAAAATTAGCTTTCGATTGAAATTTATTTGAAATCTGCCGCTTAATTTAACGACTTTTTAAATAGTTTTCAAGCATGAAATATTTTTAAATTCTATCTCAACAATGACCATCCGTTTGTTTTAATAATGTAAAATAGCTCCTTGGAAAGTTTCAACAATTGAAAATAGGTGTCCCTAACCTTCATGAAAAGTGAAAAAAAAATAATAATAATAAAAACCTGATAAATCATAAGATCAGATTATCCATAAGATAGAGTATTTTAGCGCTAATATAAAATCTGTCAAAAGAAAAAAAAACTATTTTTAGTTTATGATTAACATAAAATTGATATGTTGAATTCGTTGATGTATATGTTGAATCAGAATATGCTAGGAACTGTTATTTATTATTATTTTTTTTTAGATCCATTGGATATTTAACTGTATAAGAGACCGACTTTGATGGAAAAGGAATAATCATCCTGATTATGTAAAAGGATAGAAGAAACCATACAAATAAATTGCAATTGAAAACATTAAAATTTTCCCCCATCTGCATATTATTTTATTATTTTTAACAAAAATTCTTCATTTTTACATAAAAATTGATTAGCTAAAACAATGGATACGTTTTAGAAGATACGGATTTGAAACGAACAATGGTTAAAGACGACATTTTAAAACTTAATTTAAACATTTTAAAACTTTTTTTAACGTCGAATTTCAACGGTGCCTTTGGGCAGATGCAATACATATGCGCATAGGCGCTCATTCAATTGCATTATCACAGGGGGGGGGGTTATACTATGTTCTTTTATTTACTGAATATGAGATGAAAGTAGGAAATTTGTATAATACTTTATGATAGGACTATTTGTATGATACTTTATAGGTCTATGACCTTTTTTTTTTCTGTCGTGGGGAATATGGTGGTAATGTCAAACTGATTTGCATTACACGTTTGTTTACGGAGTGTTCATTTGGAGTTTGCATCGGAAATAGCATTTCACTGGGGGGGGGGCATTTTTTAAAATAAAATATTTGAAAGACTGTTTCATACGAAGCCCTACTTAAATAATAAAGAAGCTTATTTTACTGATATTGTTATAGTATTTTTTCCGTCACGTTTTGACGGGTTCCATCTAGTATGCTTTTAAAAGAGGAGGAAATGTGTATTATAGGGTGAAACCCCCAGTAACTGACACTTTGAGGATTCATTCTTCTTCAAACCACTATTACAAAAATTTAAATCTATTTTATAGTTACCTTTTGTTTCTGAAAGCATAGTAGAGATAGATTTAAAAATTATTGTTGGCAAAATTTTGAAAAAATATACATTTTATTATTAAATTTTTTTTTCATAAATAGGGTCAAAAACTTCAGTAACTGACACTGTCCCTATTTTTATACACCAATAACTTTCACCAATTGAACCAATGACTAACACTCTATTTCAAAATATTAAAATGCTTTAAAATATTTTATTCCTTATTATAAAAACAAAATACATTAATGTTTATTATAAGCAGTGGTATTTAAATTTCAAAAGATGCAAACAGTTATAATTTGTAAGTGCTCTTTGAATTTAATCAAAAAAGGAAATAAACATTTGACATCATTTAATATAGTTTTTATCTTAACAACTATAGCCTTACAAAATTTAATCTTTTTTAAGCAAGTACAATGCATATATTGTAATGTTATTTAAAAAAAGATATCTTGTATTTTTCATTTGGAGACAGGCTGTCTTTTATCTTCCTAATTATAGCTATATCAACAAAAAAAAGAGCATTACCTATAAGAGTCAAAGGCCTATGAAATATTTACGTTTTTTACCACAGCATTGTCTGTTTTAAATGAAAAAGTATAGGAATTTTCCATCTTTTTCATTTAGTAAAATTTTTTTCATTTACTTCAAGATTATGGCCAATGTTAAACATCTCATTGTAATACACAGCATAACTGTATTCTTTCTTCAGCTGAATGTTAAATTTTATTTTAGTCCAAGATTTTTCTGTGTCCTCATCCAGATCTTGATTTAAATCAATGTCTGAAGAGTCTTCATATACAATATTTGTTTCAGACTGACTATCACTGGATTCTGACAAAGAAGATTTATGTGTTCTTTTTTGCCTTGGTAATAAACCACGTTTTTTATTCTTAGCAAGGATAGAAAAAACTCTTTTTTTTATTGTTTATCTACATTTTATGTACAATTACTTTATCTAAAATGTAATTACATACAACTACTTTAAACGAGTCTTGCCAGCAAGTACATTAATTCCTTTGGTATAGGTTAATACTTGATTTTAGCAGTAAGTGTCAATGGGAAAAATCTATGGACTTACGATTGCACTGTACAGCTTTACTGTACACTGCATTTGGGATTCAAAAATTATTGAGCAAATACAATTTTGCACAGAAGAAAGTTTGCAAGTTTTGTTCGATGCTATTTGTAGAATGGTAATTTTTTTTTTTTACCTGAGATAGCAATAAAAGTATAGCGGTTCTGACTACAAACTACTGATTTTTATCGCGTTACTCGCTACATTATATTGTTCTAAAATATAGCGTGCTACACTGCAAACTACTGTAAAAAATACCGATCACTGCTGTTTCGCTACTTGTAGTGTGTTATTTCCGAACCCTGTGTTAAAGTTTTTATTGATTTTTCTTTTCATGCTCAAGCTTTTGCTTCTGTTTATGTTCTTCCTTGTTTTTTTTTTCCTTTTTTCTGTTTATACTATTTTATGTATGATATGCTACAGATGCATTTGTCTTTTTTCAGGTTTTAAATTATTAGTAATGCAGATATCAAATAACTGACATTTATGAACCAGTAACTGACATGTGGTGTCAGACACTGGTAAAATAACTTAAATTTTAACGGTGTTTACTACAAGATACATTTCATTTATTACTATGCATTTTTAAACGGTTTAAATAACAGATTTTAACTTTCCTTAATATAAGCAATAACTGACATCGGTCAGAGAATTGGTGAAATGAAATTCTAGAAACCAATAACTGACACCCACCC
Organism: Maratus michaelseni; assembly: GCA_963931845.1. Lineage (NCBI taxonomy): Eukaryota > Metazoa > Arthropoda > Arachnida > Araneae > Salticidae > Maratus > Maratus michaelseni. The sequence goes on along the minus strand of OZ007586.1, from coordinate 137,836,400 downwards.
ATCCCAATTAAGCTAAATTAAATAAATATAAATTCTAAATCATGGGCTTAAGGTTTCATATGAATCTTTAAACTAATTTCTACAAGTATAACTTTTTAAAAATGTTTAGGATTGTTGCATTTCAAATGCATTTAAAAAACTTTTCCTTAATTTTAGAAATAAGGTGGTTGCTTCAAAAAGCACGTTTTGTATTCTCAAAAGTTCCTTCCAAATTGAATATGTTCTTGGCCCTCTGGTGGTGAAATATTGACTCCAAAACAAAAATAAGTATCTAATTTATCACTAGATGACATTACTTTGTAGAATTTTACAAGAAAATGCTTATTTGAGTTAGATTTTTGCTCGAGTGTCAGTTACTAGTTAGGTGTCGATAACTGGGGGTTTCACCCTATTTTGTATAAAAATTTAAATCCGATCGCTAAACGACGAAAAGTGCAAAAACAAATTACAAAATATAAAAAAGAAAACTTGGAAAAATATCACGCAAAATATATAATAAAAAATCCGCAATAGTTATCTTATTCGTCTAACCTTCCATAATCGGGGTCATAGCCGATGTTGCCCACAAACTTGCTAGCCCTAATTTCGCTGAAATACAAGTTTAACTATTTTTTTCGTAGATTTGTAATACTGAATTTCACATTCCTACTTAAAACTGCTGCTAAGATATGGCAAAATTACCTAAAACTTTCGACCCCCCATGTAACCCCCTTAGTGGTTGAATTTCTAAAATCGCTGAAATACATGTTTAACTATTTTTTAGTAGATTTGTTATTCTGAATTGCATGCTCCTATCTATAACTTCTACTGAAATATAGCAAAATGACCTAAAATATTCGACCCCCTATTTAAACCCCCTTAGTGGCAGAATTTCTAAAATTGCTGAAATAACTATTTTTTGTAGATTTGTTATCCTGAATTCCACGTTTTTACCTAAAACTTCTGCTGAGATATGCCGAAAAGACGAAATGACCAAAATCTTTCGACCCCCCCCCCTCCCCCTATTTAACCCCCTTAAGGGTTGAATTTTTAAAATACGTGTCTAAGCCTCTTTTAGTAGATTTGTTATTTTCAATTTCACGCTTTTAACTAAAACTGCTGTTGAGATACGGCGAAAACTCGAAATGACCTAAAACTTTCGCCCCTTTAACCCCTTTAATAGATGAATTACTAAAATCACTCGAATATGCATTTAACTATTTTTTTAGTAAATCTGTTATCTTTAATTTCACGCTCTTACCTAAAACTGCTGATAAGATATGGCTAAAAGGTGAAATCACCGAAAACTTTCGACCCCCCATTTAACCCCCCTAGTGGTTGAATTTCTAAAATCGCCTAAAATACATGTTTAACTACTCTTTAGTAGATTTGATATCCCGAATTTCATGCTCCTACCTACAACTGCTGCTGAGATATTTCGAAATGACTTGAAACTTTCGATCCCCCATTTAAACCCATTATTGTGTGAATTTTCAAAAATCCTTTCTTATTGGATGCTTACATTGTGTAAGTAACATGTCTGCCAAATTTCATTGCCCTAGGATCAACGATTGACGATCGGTGTTGATTATGTGTCAGTCGGGACATACTCTTTAATAAGTATAGATATGCTGGATTCTGGTGTAGTAAATATGGAGAGAATTGCAAAAAACATAATTATTCTTTTAAAAATAATTAAAATTTTTCAAATAAAATTTTATTAACACTCCGTCGGGCGTACTGTATCCGACAGATACATAACATAATTTAAAGGAATGCATTAGTTTAATTGCTTTAAACGTCTTTTATTTTTATTTATAGTACCAAGCTCCGCCTTTTCTACACCTGAAAACCTTATTTTTTTAATATAAATACATAGAAAATTGTATTATATATATTATATTATTGTTATTAATATATAAGTTATTAAGTTGTTATATAAATATATAAAGTACTGTTACAAAATAAAATATTAATTCACACAAATTATACCATACAATAGTTATACAATGATAAATAATTATTTTATTATATTAAAAGCAATTAATCTTAATTAAAAAATAAGATTAATTAAATCAAAATGAACGAAAAATCAATCGGACTTGTATACTGCATTTTAGGGTTGGACGATATCAGACATTTAATATCGCAATATATCAACAAGTTAATACTGATATTGCTGATATATCACGATACTAATTTAAAGGAGGGGGAGGGGGGGAATAAGAGCATTTACTATTTTAAGATAAATGAAACGGTATCAACAATTTAAACACAAATCCTAGTTGATTGCAATGAGTTAAAAATTTTATATCTATTTACTCATAGAACATAATTTTTATATTTTTTAAAACAAAATATTTAAAAGAAAATAAACTAGTTGTTTAATAACTATTTGAATTAACATTACTTTCTTAAAGTCTTTATTTAACACTAGAACGACCATAGCGTTCATTTTGACCGGTACCAAATAAATACATTTTGATTCAAATCATAAATTTGTGCGTAAAAAAAATTAAATATAAACCTCACAAAAATAGGTAAAATAAATTAGTTAAATAGTTTTAACTAAAAATTCTGGTGTGAAATATTTTTATAAAACTTGAGTGAAATATCCGGGTGTTCTAGTGTTAAAGATAATATATCTCCTATTCTTCTCATTTTATTCTATTAATATAATATTTTTGTCTCATTTTCACCATTATGATATGATTAATATATAATTGAATTTCTTTTTAGTAATTGTGCTTTTTAAAGTTGTCCATTTAAAAATGTATACAATTTTCGTTTTATAGAATTTAATTATTTGTTTAAAAATACCAAACTTTGTTCTACTTGTTTCAATTATAGTTTGGGGCCACTGAGTCTGTATTCGAAATGAGTCCGGGCCAAACCACAGATACAACACGATCCTTCGTCATATATCCTTCGGTTAATTTTGGCATAAAGAAATCACTAAACTTATTTTTATCAATGATCATTATCGTTTCTTATTTTTAATTTAGCAAAGGATTACCTTGGATGACTAAAAATATGAATTTAAAAATTTTTAAAAATATCGCGTATTTTGAGAAACTTACGATTTACTACAAAATTTAATCATGGTAACCATGTTTTTTTTTTCATTTTTTGCGTTAATTATTATCTAACATTTTTTAAATTATTTAATGTATCTCTCATTGAAAAAAAAGTCTTCTTTGCTGAATAACTGATAGACATTCGTTCAGAAATTTAATTTCCTAATAAAATCCACTAGAATAAGCAATAAGTTAAATTTCGATAATCTAGTGAAATTAGGTGTAAAAAGTTTCAATGTATTTAAAGTGTACTTTTTTATGAACGGAGCAACCAAAAAAAGACCGAATCTACCCAATTCGATACACACATTTTAAGCTCAGATATAAATTCCTTCCGAATCTAATAAAACGGCACTCTATTAAAGCAATATTAATACTACGCAATAATCAACGCTCATCTTTTTCGGAGGCTGGCGAAAAAGAAAGGCTACAGCGGTGCGTTACGCGTATCGTTTTTTTACAGACCGCGGGAGTCACGTGATGCTCGAATGCACCAATACAGGTGTGCGAAAAGAGTATCACGTCACTCTAGCAGTCTGTAAAAAAAAGATATATGGAATGCACAGCGGTAGCCTGTCTTTTTCGTTAGCCTCGTCTTTTTCGACATGACATAGCAAAAGCCCAGAGATATCGCAATATGTCTGGACCAATCACAGCAGCCAAACGAGGAACTCGCAATTATTGTTATTCAGTAGTGATACTGTTATTCAATATTTATCTGTAACGAACAGTAGAATTTGTTGTTCTCCAAGATTGAAAGTATTGCGTTATATTTGAATATTCCTTTGACATATGATAGGGAGATAATCAGCGGAGGTAGTTTTCCATTTGGGATGAAGCAAGGCAGTGAATAAATAAATAGATCGATTGGATGAAAAAAGGATTGAAGGACATATTGGTACGGGATATTTGTGACTGTTTTTCAGGGCTCGAAATCGCAGTGATCGTAAAACAAAACAATATTATTGTTATTGGGATATATCGGCTGAGTCAGAGTTTAGATATCGTTATTGAGATACTTAAAAAGTATCAAAATTTACCGTTATATTGTTAAATAATTCAGCCTTACTGCATTTGGTGCCTTCAATTGAACATTTTCTATAAAACATAACTGCTAGCTGTAATATATTGGGTTGAGGAAAAAGTAATTTCGTTTTTTTCCAATAGATGACTTTAAAGTCGCATATCTGTAGTAATGTGTATTCAATGAAGCCATACTATAGACGGTTTGAAAGGTAACAGTCCATAGAACATTCTAGGTATAAAAGTAGCGTTATGTGTTTACTCGGTCAAAAGTTATTGCGCTTTGAAAATGGAGTTTCCAGAAGGTCATTTTCGTCATGTTTTGTTTTTCTATTTCCGAGAAGGAAAAAATGCAGCGCAGGCTCATCGAAAATTGTGTGGTGTTTATGGTGATGAATGTTTAGGTCAACGCCCAGTGTCAGAATTGGTTTGCTCGTTTTCGTTTCGGCAATTTGATGTTAAAGATGAACCTCGCCTTGGCCGACCAAACGTTGAAAAAGGTCGATGAAATTCTTAACAAAATCGAGGTAGACCGACATACTTCATCCCACGACATCACTATGAAACTAAACATCGATCAAAAAACAGTTTTGAACCATTTAAATAAGATTGGATACCAAAAGAAGCTCGATACTTGGGTTCCGCATGAATTAACAGCAAAAAATTTAATGGGCCTAGTTTCCATTTATGAATCGTTTGCTGAAACGAAACGAAATCAAGCCATTTTTGAAACGAATGATTACGGGCAATGAAAAGTGGATCACGTACGATAATAATGTGTGAAAAAGATCTAGTCAAAGCCCGGAGAAGCTTCACAAACGGTGGCAAAGCCTGGATTGACGCCAAGGAAGGTGATGCTGAGTGTTTGGTGGGATTGGAAAGGCATTGTTCATCATGAGCTGCTCCAACCTGGCCAAACCATTAATTCGATTCTCTATTGTCAACAACTAATACGACTGAAGTAGGCGATTAAAAAATACGGCCAGAATTGATCAATAGGAAACGCGTTGTCTTCCATCACGACAACGCCAGACCACACACATATTTAGTGACTCGGCAAAAATTAAGAGAGCTTGGCTGGGAAGTTTTGATGCATCTACCCTATAGCCTGAAACTTTACCCGTCCGACTACGATTTGTTTCTATCTCTGCAGAACTCTCTTAATGGTGTAAAGCTGGCTTCAAAAGAGACTTGTGAAAATCCCTTGGTTCAGTTTTTCGCCCAGAAATCTCAGAAGTTCTACAGTGACGGAATTATGGTTTTACCGGAAACGTGTCAAAAAATCATCGATCAAAACGACACATATATCATTGATTAGTGTTTGAAATTTATATGAATAAATTCTCTTTGAAAAACATGAAAAAAAACGAAATTGCTTTTTCCTCAACGCAATATATATATATTCACCTCATTTTGAACATAAATACCAACAATATATGTATATAAATATATTATCCTTCATTTATATACTACCTTCAGCGTCGCACACATCACTTTCGCTCCAGTTATGAGAATGAATCTACTTGATCTTCATCCTCATCACGTTCATCAATCTGGATGTAGATTTTCATTTTCAATGTTAATATATATATATATATATGGATAGTTTAAAGTTAGTTCTTGTTATTTAAATTTGAAAAACTTTTCATTCATAAGATGTTATCTAACTAAATTGTACGAAAATGCAAACGTTATCGGGCGCGTTTTATCTCGCAAATTTAAACATGAAAATCTACAATAAAACAGAAAATAGTCAGTATAAATATAATCCGTCAGTATTCAAGAAAGGGGTGTGACCGGAAGAGCAGATATTGTGAAGCTCGAGGTCATAAGAATCCCCTTTCTTAGAAAGAAAGGAATTTTAAAGCGTTGTATCGGTGAGATACAGCGCTTCCGATGGAGTGTTAATTTATTTCATTTCAAGTATTATATTTTCCATACATACATTAACTAAAACCCTGTGTTCCAGCAACTCAGTTTCGCACATAACATATTTTTATTGTATAATTGGACACATTTAAGAGGTGGTAGAGCACGCAATTATCGTATAGGAAACCAGGGTCACAATCAATTTACTCAGTCAAAAATATAAGGTGTCTCACTCCAATCCGAACCCAGATTTTTGTTAAAAATTTTAACAGTAGAGAAGATACATTAACAATTTTTTCAACAGACTTACCTTGTTTTGTGTGACATGTAATGATATTACGTGAAGCATTGGAATTTTCAACCATCCTCATCTAAACAGCACTGAAATAGATGCCCCATATTTCGGAGTGCAGTTGACATACTACATACGGGTCACTACATGAATTAAATTTTCAATACTTTCCGTAGTGTCATTGTATTTCAAATAAAGCAAGGTAAGTTTGTTCAAAATTTCATTCAATACCTATATAACAGTTAATGATGTAAACAAACAGCCGGCTTAAGATTTCTGTGGGACATCCTGTATTTTGAACTGAATAAATGGATTGTAACCCTGTTTTTTATGCAAAAATATTTTGTTTCCAATGTGCTCTACCACAGCTTAAAGTTTATCCTATCTTTTTAAAAAGCCTACATAATATTGCACGAACTAAACAATCAAAAAAGATACTTTTCTTTCATTCTCTTTGAAGCCTAAAAGCTATAACCTTTAGACACTTGACTTAATTTGGTTTTTGGTATAAATCAAACGCATCTTATATACCTACATTTCAAATCTTTATCAACTAATAACGCACCTAACAGTATTTCTCAAGTAAAATGTGTTGTTTAAATATAAAACTGTTTTAAACTGTTCTCACATTGTTACATTATTTTTATTCAGCGTATGAAAATTAGTATCAAAAAATTATTTTAAAGGAAGATAAAAATATACGCGTATCTGGAAAGTAAACATTTTTTGTAATAATATTTTTCCGGTTGTGGAATAATTATTTTTATATTATATCTTTCACAACTTGAGTTCATGTCATGTTAATTAAATTAGGCAAAACGTTTAAAATCCTTCTCATTTGTTTGTAGGCATTATAATAGAAATAATTCCTTGTATAACATATTTAATTGTAGCGTATTTATTTATAGCAGAAACATTTTATTTTTTTATTTCTGCGATATGTCATATACTTATAGAATCTTATTTTTTATGAATGAAACAAAAATATCGCCTGCCAATAAAAATTTTGATGTTATTAAAGTATTTATAATTTAAATATTTCCAGATTTCTGTAATTTTTCAAAATTCCCAATTTCGTTTTAAACACCCTATGGAGGCGGGGGGGAGCCTTTTTTTTTCGTGAATAAACCCGATGCTTTGGAAGTTTTTCAATGGTTCCTCTCTCACGTATCTCTCGTCTCGTACTTCCTCTCCTCGTTGTGATAGTAGCAGAATACGAGACATAGAATTTAACTGTATGAGAGACTATTCTGGACAAAAGTACATGAGTCTGCTATTATCGACATGCTGGAGATTGCTAACTTGTCCAGGCGACTATCGCCAAGTTCCGAAATGTACACTGGTTTCCAAAAATTAAGGAAAAATCACAAAAAAAAGCGATAACTCGTTCAAAAAGAAAGCAATCCGTATGAAATTTGCATATATTGTTAAATAAAAGATGCTGAATAAAAATACTAAATGCAAATTAGTGGCGCTGCAATCGGATTGCGTCATCTACGAGGAACCGAGGCTAACGAAAAAGACAAGCAACCGCGGTGCACAACACTGATTTATTTTTTTTACAGACCGCTAGAATGACGTGATGCTCTTTTCGTACACCTGCATTGGTGCATTCGAGCATCACGTGACTCCCGCGGTCTGTAAAAAAAATATATGCATAAAGCCGCGACCTACGTTATACGAGGCCGGTGCATGACGTTTAAAACGTCACATGAAATGGATAACTTTTGCACGGCGATTGGTACAAACCGGCGCTCGCACTGTTTTGCACCAATCACCATGTAAAAGTGATCCATTCCATGTGACGTTTTAAACGCCATGCATCGGCTTTGTATAACGTAGGTCGTGATAAAGCACCGCGGTAGCCTTTCTGGCAAAGATGCTTTTACACTCACGCTAAAAAAAAAATTAATCGGTTAAAAAAAAAGATAAAAGTCGCCAAACTTTGGGGACTGTTTTTTCTTTTATGGCAACCCGGCTATTAAGCTTGTATTTAGTTACTGGTGTTGAAATTTGTTATTGTAATCCGTATTTGCGTGGATGTTAAGGGAAATGTTTGCGCATGTCTGTATTACGTAATTGATGATGAAAAGTAGAAAAAACGTGATTGGTTGTAGAAGAACGTTCTATTGCACGTTATTGGTTGCAGAGTCGCGTATTATAGAACAATATATGGAAGGGAAATAAATTTGCATAACTGTTGAGTTAATGATTGGTTTTTAATTGTCATGTGAATTATTACGTATTGGCGGTTACAGTGGCGGTTATTACAGTGGCAGTTAGAGCGGTAGAATTGAATTTATCATTCTATTTTGTTTATCGGAATTGTTTTGACGTTTGTAGTTGCTGGTAGAAGTTGGAAATGTCTGTGGCTATGGATACCATTTTTCGAGAGTACCGGGTAAGTTTTTATGAGGAAGCAGAAAGGCAAGTTCAGCACTTCAAAACTGAAATAACGCGATGGTTTTATCTAATAGTTTGTGTTAAATTAGAATTTGAATTACCGAATGGTTACCCTGATATAGTAGTGCTCTTTAAAAGATTGAAATGACGTAATTTTATCTAAAGGTTTGTGCGAAATTACAAAATCAGTTATGGAATGATTATTCTGATTGTAGCAGTCCACTTTAGAAGAATGACGTAGGTAATGTATTTTCTATTAAATTTATGTTAAAAAAATTTATTTTTCGTTTATTTTGATATTTACTTTCTGGTTTTACTAATACGTCATTATTTATAAATGTTGTGTTCGTCATGAAATTAGAAACTAAATAATCGAAAGTTTACACTGATATAGTAGGGCACTTTAAAAGATTGAAATGACGTAATGATTTTAGCTAAAAGTTTGTGTGAAATTAAAATTAGCATCAGCGAAGGATTACTGTAATATAGTAGTGCACTTTAAAAAATTGAAATGACGTAATTAACATTTTCCATTAAATTTAAGTTGTAAAAAATGTATTTTTGGTTTATTTTAATTGTGTAGAAATACGATTTTCTGTGTTTTCGAATGCGTTATTTATAAATGTTCTGTTTTTTATGTTACCAAAATGGCAACGGAAAATAGTAGCTTGGCGCAGTCTTGGAAATCGCGCCAACCAAACAGCCGCCAATCATTTGTTTACATTTCCGCGTGTGTGTAAAGCATCAGTTCCGCATTTTCAAGTTATTCATCCTCACACCAGAGCAACACGAGCACACGAGATACAATCGTTTTGGCGCTGTCTATCGTCAATAGTATAAAGGAACCTGCAATTGAGTAATATTTTAGGTGCATTTAAAAAAAATTATTCAACGTAAATAAAATGAAAACTATTACTATTTTTCATAAAATTTTAATTTAGTGCTATCATTTTTGTAAAAACTTAGCTTACTTCCACTTAAATTTTTCTTGTATTGTAAATAAAATGAATATTTCTTTTCAATTGAGGAATATATATTGACATTTGTTCAACACTAAATTAAAATTCTATTAAAAACACATTAATTTTCATTTTATATACATATTGAATAAAATTTTAAAGTTATATGGCCTATTTTTATAAATTCACCTAAAATAGAGAGTTTTGTTTATGTTAGTGGGCGATAGATGGCGCCAAAGCGATATTTTCTTGAGACACAAGTAAATTAAAATTGCATCTTGTAGCTTAGCTGAGAGAAGAGATGAAAGTGCGACGGAAGGGAAAAACACATGCACCATAGGTGCTTCGTCCGAAGAGCTTTCGGTGTGTGGACTCAGTGAAAAAACAAGAGGCTACAACCGTAGATTGGTCGCACGAGTCGCAGAAACGCCTCTTCTGTCCTTGCTGTCTACGATAATCTACTCCATGTGACGTTTTAAAAGTCATGAACCGGTCATGTATTTAGTTGGTTGCGGCTATACTCGCTAAGGAGTGTGAACTTTCAAAACTACACTGTTAAAATTATCGTAAAAAATTACCTCTGTTTTTAAAGGCTATCTATTTTCTGACCAATAAGAACGCTCCAAGGGCGTTTATGTAGCATTCTCATTGGTCAGAAAATAGATAGCCTTTAAAAACAGAGGTAAGTTTTCGCGATATTTTTAACAGTGTATGGCAACTCAATATTTTGTAGGATAGACAAGTATTGGCGGTATTCGCCTACAAGTACATATTTGTAAATAAGCTATATTCATTTCTTGATGAATATGAGAGTTAGTTCATGTTAATTTGTGTTTTCGTCGAGTTAAATTTGTGGTGTAAATATTAAGATGTATTCCGACACGAAATAATTTAGCGAGTAGTATTAAAACTTCGTGTTCAATACTGTAAAAATTTGCAATTTCTTGTACGATTGATGGATGGATATTTAGTATTTGTATTGAGAATGAACTACGTATTTTGTTAAGCTTAAGAATTTAATTTAATTAATCAATCTATAATATTTTGAAATGTTTGTGCCCATTTTAAGTTGAAATTTGCTACTAAAAATTAATTTATAGGAATATAATTGAAATAGCTATGCATTGGAATTTGATAAATAAACCTTTATTTATCATCTTGCATAACACATTTTAACAATCTTTAAACAAAAATCATTACGACAGCCAATAAATATATATCCTAGAGAAAATTAAATAAATCAAAACATCTTATAAAAGATAAAATGTTTGATCCCATCGAGCCAAAATCAATGCTTTCAGTATCTTCTATTTTATCATCGCTTATGCACATATGTATGAAAAAAATTCAATAATTCAATTTTTTAACGGTAATAATGCTTTAAATACAATAAATTTTATTTTAATTATCTTAATGAATAAATACTATAAATAATCAATAATGCAGTGAATGGTTTCTAAAAGAACAAGAGCACCGCAAGTAATTCAATGACAAAACATGATATAAACACACACTAACTTGGTGATGTTGGCATTTTTATTATAATAACTATTGACACAACTAAAAACACGTTAGCTTGGTCACAGTGCCTAGAATAAGTAGTGTGGAAACCGGCTAAAAAATAGTACTAAAAAATTGAATCCGATAAATGTGCAACGATGCCGAGGGTTAAGAGATCGATCACAGCGAGATCTGCTAGTACTTTTCAACCTAAACATTGTATAAGAATCAAACTGAGAAAACGTTTCGGCCAGTGGTAAGTAGAGTTGCAAAGGCTAGAAAAAAACCGGTTTAAACCTGGGAATAAACCGGGTTTTTTGGGAATAAACCGGGTCTTTTGGGAATAAACCCGGGAATAAACGGGATTTTTGCAACTCTAGTGGTAAGTATTTTAAATACTTAACTTATATCCTGTTTCTTCTGACTTAGTGAATTTCCTAAGATTTAAAATTATGAAAGTTAGTGATCATGGCTAAAAAACAATATTTACTGAATGATAATTTACTAAATTTTGGTTTACGTTGAAAAGAGCTAACAGATATCGCTCCGATCGCCCTATTATCGTAGAGCATCGTTTCACATTTATCGTATACAATTTTTTAGCACTTTTTAAAGCATTACTAGGATAGCTGGTTTCCTCACTATGTATTCTAGGCGCTGTAGCTTGGTGACAATGACAGGCTCGGTAAGACGCCGTGGCGATTGCGTTTTCTGCAAAATCATCTGAACCAGTAAACTTTTATACCCCGTATATATCCAATGTCATATCTAGGCACCCTAATTTCACTCATCTAGACGGATATTCCCAAAGTTCTGGATTGTGGTTTGTCATATTTTGGAAAAAAAATTCAATATGAACCATAGACATAGGAATAAGTAGATTATGGGCGATGGAGAAAAAGTTGATTGTGTGGTGAGAATAAAACGATGGCAATGGAGTGGCAGGTTACCGGTGATCTGCTAGTTGATATAACAAGAAAATGTGCGTTCTTAACTCTTAAGACTGTGACCGAAAACTACTATGCTATCTGAAATTGCCGCATAGTTACCGTGAGCGGTCGTTGAGACAAGTTCATCGAAAGATGAATAAAAGGCTCTATTAACTCATAGGACAATGTTTCTGTACTAAACTTTATGTACTATACTGCTATCATTAAAATTCACTTATTCGGAAAGTCTCCGATGATGATTCTAGAGCTCCAAAGAAATAAATTGTGCTAGTGTCTATAGTTATACGAAAACTTACAAATTAAACAGTGAAGACTGAAAAAAGCATCGGTCTGTGAGACAAATGATTGTAGTTAAGGGTTAAATTGAATTTATATTTTTTAAAGTTTAGGCTATCATGGACGTTTCAAAAAACATAATATCAATGATTTTTAGCCACCAAATGGGAATTTATATCGTTAATAAAATTTTATGATATAAATTAATAAGATACCTTTTAAAAACTACTATTGTTTTTCAATTATATTTAAATAATTTTAAACACCAAAGTGAATAAAAGCAGCATTTGTCAAAAATTTCATCCCGATATAAAAGTTATGTGCACTTACAAATGAACACTTTTTCTAACATTTATTACTTGAGGAGAGGCGCAGGAACTTGTATTTAATGTTAAAGTCAGAAATAAGGTTTTTTCTTGGATGTCCACCTTTCATCTATTTTACCCCCTCGATAATGTCTTCTTCTTCCTATGCCCCTTTCCCCGGTTTAAAACGTTTTATTTTTTTCTGAATAGAAAAATTAATTATATAATATTAGTCTCTACTGGTTGAAAATTGATTATTATTTTTACAGCGCTTATCTCCAAATATTACAGAATACGTGAAGCTGCCATGCACAGAAACCACTGTCGCAGATGATATTTTGCCTTCTTTAACGGCACAAATAATACGAATAACTAGACTGCTTTAGAGTTCATCTATATGAGAGTGGCGACATATACCGCGACTACGTTATACACGGCCGGTTCATGACTTTTAAAACGTCACACGGAGTATATCGAGGCTAACGAAAAAGAAAGGCTACCGCGGTGTTTGTTTGTTTGTTTATTGAGAACATACATCTGACTTGTGTTCTTGACATCAAGTGCCCGCTTATAAGTGCCCGCTTTATAAATTTTACCTCCCAACTGTAATATCTGGTTTCCATCCCGATATAAAAGTTATGTGCACTTACAAATGAACACTTTTTCTTAGATTTATTACTTAAGGAGGGGCGCAGGAACTTCTATTTAATGTTAAAGTCAGAAATAAGATTACTTCTAGGATATCCATCTTTCATCTATTTTACCCCCTCGAAATTGTCTGCTTCTTCCTATGTCCCATTCCCCAGTTTAAAACGTTTTATTTTTTTCTGAATATAAAAATTAATTATATAATATTAGTCTCTATTATAACTGGTTGAAAATTGGTTATTATTTTTACAGCGCTTATCTCCAAATATTACAGAATACGTGAAGCTGCCATGCACAGAAACCACTGTCGCAGATGATATTTTGCCTTCTTTAACGGCACAAATAATACGAATAACTAGACTGCTTTAGAGTTCATCTATATGAGAGTGGCGACATATACCGCGACTACGTTATACACGGCCGGTTCATGACTTTTAAAACGTCACACGGAGTATATCGTGGCTAACGAAAAAGAAAGGCTACCGCGGTGTTTGTTTGTTTGTTTATTGAGAACATACATCTGACTTGTGTTCTTGACATCAAGTGCCCGCTTTATAAATTTTACCTCCCAACTGTAATATCTGGTTTCCATCCCGATATAAAAGTTATGTGCACTTACAAATGAACACTTTTTCTTAGATTTATTACTTAAGGAGGGGCGCAGGAACTTCTATTTAATGTTAAAGTCAGAAATAAGATTACTTCTAGGATATCCATCTTTCATCTATTTTACCCCCTCGAAATTGTCTGCTTCTTCCTATGTCCCATTCCCCAGTTTAAAACGTTTTATTTTTTTCTGAATATAAAAATTAATTATATAATATTAGTCTCTATTATAACTGGTTGAAAATTGGTTATTATTTTTACAGCGCTTATCTCCAAATGTTACAGAATACGTGAAGCTGCCATGCACAGAAACCACTGTCGCAGATGATATTTTGCCTTCTTTAACAGCACAAAAAATACGAATAACTAGATTGCTTTAGAGTTCATCTATATGAGGATAGCGACATATACCGCGACCTACGTTATACACGGACGGTTCATGACTATTAAAACGCCACACCGAGTATATCATCTTTACACGGTGATTAGTATAAAACGATGAGTGTACCAATCCCCGTGTAAAGATGATCCACTCCATGTGACGGTAAAACGTCATGAATTTGCCTTGAATTTCGTTGATCGCGCATATGCACAGGGAGTTTGCTAATACTGTGCTCAAACAAAAGTGTTTGTGCAAACTATGGTAAATCTACATAACATTTGCTGAGTGTAACCTAGAATAAATATTTGTTAAGAGGTTGGTTGTATAGGGTTTAATGGCACATTTGGACATGCTGCGACAAACAATAGTTTAAAAAATAAATAAGTAAAGATGTATAGCAAAGCAAAAGCAATTAGTATATATACATACGAGGTAACAAACATAAATGAGACACTCTGTATATCATCTTTTTATCTTGCAACCCGCGTAAACACGAAGCAAATGAACAACACGAGTGCACGCGCACACCGTTAGCGCAGGCAGCGGTGTGGAGGGGCGTACGAGCAACACTACCAACACTCTAGAAAACCGCACGCGACACTTCAGTGCTAAGGAGAACGAAGTGAAAGGTAGTTTTGCGTCATGGGGCTATGTGCAGAAAAACTCGCGTTTATTATTGAACATTATTTTCGAACGTCCTCTTACAAAACAGTCAAGGATCGATATGAAAACATGTTTCCAGACTCGATAGGGCCGAATAAAACCACAATTAAGGACCATTGTGGACCATTAAGGAATTGTGGACCATTTACAAACAGAATGGACTGTGGAACTGAAAAGAAAGAACCATCTGTCAATTGTCCTAACTGACCACAATATGAAGGAAATCGAGACGAAAATCAAGGAGAAGCCGGCCATGTCATTAAGAAAATTAACAAATGAACGTTTCATTTGGTTTCAACAGGATTGCGCTCCTGCGCATACAGCCAACAACACTCTGTCATTTCTCCAAGAATTTTGTAGTGATCAGCTAATTACAAAAGGACTACGGCCTCCACGCAGTGCAGAACTGTGATCGCTCGATTTCTTCTTGTGGGACTATTCGAAAAATCGCGTGTTCCGTGAACTGGTAGCCTCGATTACTGAACTGAGAACTCGTATTATGGAAGCGATAAACGCTATCACACCAAACACATTACAGAATGTGTCTCGAAACCTCAAACGGGCCCAGATATGCAAAGATGAAGATGGCGATCACTTCAACACCTTTTGTAGTCGTTTAAGCACTTCTGTAAAATAAAAATTACTATTTGTACATTGTTCTTTTTTGGGGGGTTGCAAAATAAATGAGACACTCTGTATAAAAACCATGATAAACTTATCTGCATGAGGTACCCATCCTGATTAACAATTACAGAATTACATGATGTTAAAATGTAAGTTAGAACAATACAATAAGAATAATGGCAAATGTGAGATGCAAAAAATGATAAATATGATGTTAAAGTCCTGCCTGCTTTAAAAACATGAAAATATTCGCATTGGTATTTTCTCCAGTGTCTTTGCAGTTAAAATCCGTACAGACTGTACAGTAAAGATTAAAAACAAAGTCCAAATAATGCAGCATAAAAACGGGTTTATTTGAAACACAGATCATTTTTTTAATGTAAAATCACATATATAAAAACAAAGTATACAATTTTCAAATAATACAGTATAAAAGTAGGTTTATTTGAAACACAGATTTTTTTTAATGTAAAATCACATAGGCTCAAACTCTTTAAAAACAGTATTTCTTTCATCCGCGTCCGAGTCATAACTGTATGATTCTGATTCCATATCGTTTTCCACTTAGTGACGCAGCTATTTCAATCCTTCATATTAACTACTGATGGGCTACGATTGATTTCTTGTTTTTCTTCGTAATAGTTTTCCACTGTAAAGAGGCTTCAGTTGAGGTTTTTCTTTTTTCATTCTGAGTACATTTATTTTCTTTCTGTATTAGGGAAACATCAGGTTTTTGCAATTTCTCGGCAAAAGGAACGGAAGTTGGCTTTGACTCATGTTCAGTTGGCATAAAACGATGAGTGTACCAATCCCCGTTTAAAGATGATCCACTCCATGTGACGGTAAAACATCATGAATTTGCCTTGAATTTCGTTGATCGCGCATATGCACAGGGAGTATGCTAATGCTGTGCTCAAACAAAAGTGTTTGTGCAAACTATGGTAAATCTACATAACATTTGCTGAGTGTAACCTAGAATAAACATTTGTTAAGAGGTTGGTTGTATAGAGTTTAATGGCACATTTGGACATGCTGCGACCAACAATAGTTTAAAAAATAAGTAAGTAAAGATGTATAGCAAAGCAAAAGCAATTAGTATATATACATACCAGGTAACAAACATAAAAAGATGATATACAGAGTGTCTCATTTATCTTGCAACCCGCGTAAACACGAAGCAAATGAACAACACGAGTGCACGCGCACACCGTTAGCGCAGGCAGCGGTGTGGAGGGGCGTGCGAGCAACACTACCAACACTCTAGAAAACCGCACGAGACACTTCAGTGCTAAAACCTTCTCCATTAATTATATTAACCAGGGCTACACTAAATACCAGGCTGGCTCATTAATTATCATGACGTCACAAATGATGGCTAGCCACAACCAGCGATTGGTACAAAGGGACGGGCCCATCGTTTTATGCCAATCGTTGTATGTCTTGTGTTTTGTCGTTTCGCTTTGTACCAATCGCTAGTCGCGGCCAGTCCCAATTTTTGACGCCATGATAATGAATAAGCTAGCCCGGTATCAAGACAACACTGGATACCAGGCTTGATCATTCATTCTCATGACGTCACAAATAGTGGCTGGCCGCGACCAACGATCGGTACGAAGCAACGCACCCATAGTTTTGTGCCAATCGCTGTACGTGTTTCGTTGCGGCCAGCCACAGATTAAGACACAAGATAGGACACTATCATAGGGCGTAATCAGGTCTACACTACATACCGGGCTTGCTCATTCATTATGATGACGTCACAAAAGGTGGCTGACTAGGAGGAAAGACATACAGCGATTGGCACAAAACGAGGGGCGCGTTGCTTTGGACCAATCGCTGGTCGCGGTCAGCCACCATTTGTGACGTTTTGAGAGTGAATGAGCAAGCCCGGTATCTAGTGTTGCCTTGGCGTAATGGTAACGCAATGACGAACGCAGCGCCTGTAGTGACAAGGGGGAAGAAACGTCTCATAGACGTTCAAAAGGAGAAATATTCCGTCTATCTTATTATGATCTTTCTTTTTTAAATGCTACATGTTTACATTTTCAACTTTGTAGGGAAAGCGAAAAACGAAAGTTTTAAAATTCCGTTTTGTATGCAGCTAGATTCTACATGAGATATTTATAATCTTTAACCATACTAAAAAAGTTCTGAAAAGAACATTTGTTTCAATGATAAATAATAAAATGAAGTCCTTTAAAAAGAAACTTAACACACCAGTGAGCGGCCCGAGGCTAACGAAAAAGACAGGCTACCGCGGTACATTCCACTTGTCTTTTTTACAGACCGCTAGAGTGACGTGATGCTCTATTCGTACGCCTTCATTGGTGCATTCGAGCAGCACGTGACTCCGGCGGTCTATAAAAAAATGTATGCGTAAAGCACCGCGGTAGCCTTTCTTTTTCGTTAGCCTCGCGAGCGGCCAATTTGAAGAGAATCGTCTGCCTCGAAGCGAAAAGAATAGATATTAAAAACATAGAGCATAAGCAGATTTCATATACATGGGTAAATTTCGGAAGCTTGTTAGTTTTTCCCCCTTGTCACTAGTGACGCTATTATTGATGCCATTACAGACTTTGCTGTAACCAGGGCTACACTACATACCGGGCTTGCTCATTCATTATGATTACGTCACAAAAGGTGGCTGACTAGGAGGGAAGACATACAGCGATTGGCACAAAACGATGGGCGCGTTGCTTTGGACCAATCGCTGGTCGCGGTCAGCCACCATTTGTGACGTTTTGAGAGTGAATGAGCAAGCCCGGTATCTAGTGTTGCCTTGATGTTAATCTATGCGGCCAGCCACCATTTGTGACATCATGATAATGAATGACGAGGCTAACGAAAAAGACAGGCTTCCGCGGTGCATTCCACTTATCTTTTTTTTACAGACCACTAGAGTGACGTGATGCTCTTTTCGTACACCTGCATTGGTGAATTCGAGCATCACGTGACTCCCGCGGTTTGTAAAAAAAGATATGCGCAAAGCACCGCGGTAGCCTTTCTTTTTCGTTAGCCTCGAGTGAATGAGCAAGCCCGGTATCAAGGCAACACTAGATACCAGGCTTGCTCATTCATTCTCATGACGACACAAATACTGGCTTGCCGCTACCAGAGATTGATACAAAGCAGGGCGCCCATCGTTCTGTGCCAATATCTGTATGTCTTTGGTCGCGACCAGCCACCATTTGTGACGTCATAATAATGAATGAGCAAGCGCGGTATCTAGTGTTGCCCTGACTGAACTCTAATATAGAACGGAGAGATAACTTCACGTACGGAATAAGACAGCTAAACAGAAATTGAAAGCTGGTCACCAGGCCCACGGGCCAAACCAACAACAACAACGTATCTACACTGTAAAAAATCTTAAGCTTTTGCTGCATAGTCTCTCCACCGCTTCTATAGAATATCTCTGTTTTGACCAATGAAAATGCTCCATAATATAGTAAAGTAACCGTTTTCTCTAAAAGCGGTGGAATGTGTCTGCAGCAAAAGCTGAAAATTTTTAACAGTGTAGTGTAGCCTGATTTTACTGACCGTATTTTTCTACTTTCTTATAAATGCACTCTATCTATGAATGTAACTTTATACGATACTAGGTATTCTGCAACTTCCCTGTTATTATTCAAATTTCATAGTTGCAATCACACAAATCAGTTATACCGCGACCTACGTTATACACGGCCGGTGCATGACGTTTAAAACGTCACATGGAGAGGATCCGAGGCTAACGAAAAAGACAGGCTACCGCGGTGCATTCCACCTATCTTTTTTTACAGACCGCTTGAGTGACGTGGTGCTCTTTTCGTACACCTGCATTGGTGGATTCGAGCATCACGTGACTCCCGCGGTCTGTAAAAAAAGATATGAGTAAAGCACCGCGGTAGCCTTTCTTTTTCGTTAGCCTCGGAGAGGATCGTTTTTACACAGCGATTGGTGCAAAACAGTGGGAACGCCGCTTTGCACCAAAACCGTGTAAAAATGATCCACTCCATGTGACGGTTTAAACGTCATGCACCGGCCATGTATAACGTAGGTCGCGGTTATACAGTATCTTGTGAATCGTCATAGAACAATTCCAACTTAAAGGGTGATTTTATTTAGTAACCGGGATGATATTATTTACATGTTTATCGTTTGATTATAGATGGATCGCTGGTGATAAGCCATTATTAAAGTAACGCAACATCGTTCACTCATTAACCATTTGTTGCCTCTCCAATTTCTCCTTATAAGAGCTTAGAATTGATAAACTTGCATGATGTATTGTACTCAGTGCGAAAGACAACGACTTATTAGAATTCATGTCTACTATATGGTAAAATTTGTAGATACATACTGTGAATATATTCAAACTAACAAACCAGTGTCTAGCTTTATAGAATCATTTACATTTCTCCCATACTCATTGAAAGACGTTGTTTCAGGAGAAGCAAATAAATATTTGAATAGTTCCGCTTTTTTAGAATTATCTTCTCAAGTGCTTCAACATCCAAATCCTATGGTATGCCTTCAAAATGATGTTTCGGTAACGTACGAAAAGGCGTTTAGTGACTATGAATTTATACGATGGGCAACCATGTTATGCACATTCGCAAGTGTTCTGAACAGACAAGGCTTTAAATTGGCATTAGAAATAGCCCAGAATACAATTAATGATTTGTGTATCCGTCGTAATAGATATGGAGCATTCGTGTCTTTAGGCTGTCATATATGAGAGTTTGTTTTAGATTATGCTAAATGAATGTCCATGTTTTGTATATAATCGACAACTTTATAGACACAATGTTTTGATAGACCTCTAGAAACTGCCTAATAGATAACTTTTGTGTAATTATTTTAATATCCTTTTTAATTTTGTATCTGAATGTGCGAGTGTACTGATTACGAAACGAAACAGATTTGAGTTTAAAATTTACAGTCTTGATGTTTTTAACTATCATTAATGTTACATATGCTGAATAAGTACATTTTTATTAAATTTTTCCAAGAAGTTATTTCTGGCACACGAAGATTTTTATACACATATTTGGTCTACTTATTATATTTATTGAGATATCAATTTCAAGTATTTATAGAACAATCATGCATATGCAACTTGAATATGAACAAATTATGCAAGTTTTATCGATAATTTTACATATCAGATTATGTTATTTTGTTGAAAAACTTGTAAACAAAGAATCTTACAAGATATTTGGTTTTCTAAGGCTACTTGAGAATGTAGAGAGAAAATTCCATAAATCTCATTTTTCTGAAAGAGTTTTGCTTTGGAGCGATGTTAAAAATATGAAAGAGTACCGTGTGACAATTTCATTCTTGTAGCATACTTTTGAAGATCTTTTTAGTTTTCTAAAAAATCATAGTCACTCCTGATTTTCCTTTTTTTCTTAACGTTTTCCTATTGTTAAACCTGATTTTGTCATTTAATTGTCTCGTATGTAAAATAAACTGTTTTTTTATATTAAATATGTATTTTTAAATTTCTTGTCCAATGTGTATGCTGTTGAAAATAATTTTGTACTACTAAATCTACAGATCGGGGACTCCAACGTCCGCTCTACAAATCATCGTGCATTAATTTCATTTTTAACATTATCTGCATAATATTTGATATCCTAAAATTTAATTTTATAAGTTTATTTATACGTTTTATAAGAATATCAAATTTATCGGAAGTTTTTTGAAATTTTAGAAGTATCGAATTAAACACTATGTTATGCAATTAGGATAAACTACTTATTACTGTTTTTTTTTTTCAGAATAACACATTACTTCAGGGGGGACAGTGCCTCCCTGAACCCCCTGTTGTCACTTTAATTTTATATTATCAATTCCCAGTAATTGAGCTATTTCATTTCTTGAGTATATTTCTGAATGTATTTAATTAAATTAAATTAATCATAACTTTGTACAAGATATTTTGGCCTATCCTGAAAAGAATACTTATATTTCAACCGCTAAACATCATATGTTGCTGAAATTCAATAAAATTTCGTATATAAAATATACTTATGTAAATTCCTCTCATGTGGCCTATATTCAATTTACACACTAAACGTTTTTATTTTCATTTGGAAAACCGATTTGGTAATCTTTCTTTTGTAGTTAAAATAAATTCTCATTTATTTCATTTAAAAAAGCATATTAACTTAAATCGCCCGAAAATTTGCTATTTTGTAAATAAAATTTCGCATCAAATTAATGCTATTCACTTGAATTTTCCTTTGTTGATATTCTTAGAAATACAGCAACCATTTAATGAAAGAAAGAAATTAATTTGGAAGTTTTATAAAAAATGTCAAATTAAAATGTTTCTTCCAGATTAATGCATGAAATTTCACAATAATTTATAAAATTTCGAAATTCTAATAAATATATTGGCAAATCTTCAAAGCGATTGGAGTAAATTAACATCTCCATTTTGTAAATTTAGAATCCATGATTTAGCATTTACAATTATCCCAATGTGACATTTTCTTTTCGGTGGATGTTAAAAAAAAAAATCGTCTGACTTTCCATTGAAAAGCATTATGACCTAAAAAGAAATGTTCTGTATTTTTCGAGGCTTAGATGCTTTACACTCACGCTAAAAAAAAAAAAAATTAATCTGTTAAAAAAAAAGAAAAAAGTCGCCAAATTTAGGGGATTTTTTCCTTTAATGGCAACCTAGCCATTGTATTAAGTTATTCGTTTGGCGCAGTCTTGGAAATCACGCCAACCAAACAGTCGCCAATCTTTTGTTTACATTTTAGCGTGAGTGTAACACATCTGTTCCTTTTTCGAACGAAAGAACCAAATGTAACTAAATATTATACAGCTGATTCCGGGTACCTCGCCAACATACCTACCAAAAATCAACCTAATCCGATCATTTTGGCGGCAGTTATCGCGGGACAGAGGCAGACGGAAACAAAAACTTTTCGCTTATCAACAGTGAGCATTCGCTGGCGTTTCTACAATTAAAATCTATTTGCAACCACACTGATGCAGCACAGAAAGAGAAAAATTTAGTCTTCGTTTCAAATTCCCTTAAAATTGTGTATTTACCACCTCATTTTTATAAAGATTTTGTTTTGTAATCACGTAAACTTCATTTTCAAGTTATTTTTTTTACTCTTCGTTTATTCACTCGGGTCCTTTTTTTCTTTCCTTCTCCCAATTTCTATAATTTTTATCTTAACCTTTTGATTTTTATCTTTGTGTATTTATGTGTATCTTACGCACACTAAGCCCTAAAAAAAATCTAACAATGGCTGTAACTTCAGATCTGATCAATTCAAAAACAAAGGGAAATAACCTCGTTGATTTTTATAATATTCTTTATAATTGAATGAGATTTAACATAAGATATACTTCTTAAAAATAACACTTACTTTTGCATTGGTAACATGTGGACTCTTTTGACACTTTGTATTACTTGAATCAAAACATCCATGAAAAGTATATAATTTATATACATATTTAAATCATCGTAGTTGTAAAACTAAATGTTTTCGGAGTTTATCCTTAAACTAGGATAAAATTAATTTTTTTTTGGGGGGGAAGGTACCGAAAAGATTCAACCGTTACCGAAAAATTACTCAATGTAAAATAAACCTCACACTAAAAAAAAAAAAATTTATAGAATTTTTCGGATTATTTTAAGGTTTTTGTAAATGTTAATGGGAGACAGTACACTTAGTGTGTCGAAAAGTGAAATATCTCAAAACTTATCATAACATTTTGGAATAGAATATGAATTTATTTTTCAGAATTAAAACTTTTTTAAAATAAAGTCTAGACTGTTTGTTCGGATTCAAATGTATGTTATAAAAATTCAAATTGTTTTTTTTTTTTTTTTTTTTGGGGGGGGGGATATAAATTAAAATTATTTAAAAGAAAATATGTTCATTTCTGTAAGCATCAACTATCAGGGAAGGGGGGGGGTCGAGTGATTTAATACTAAATTTTGAAAAACAAAAAATGATTAAGCAATAAGAATGCTAGTCGGCTTCAGTGTTTAAAAGTGGTCATGTTTATTCAAAGACAATTTTATGCAAATATAATTTTAATCATATTTGCACATATTTCATGTTTTTGTCATATTTTAAGTTTATCTTCTCCTTTCTGAACAATTTTTGAATAATTTGGCATTTTGAAAAATATTTCAGTATGTTTGTTTTAAAGTACTCAAATTTGTTTACAAGTACACATACATCCACTACATTTACGTGATCTAATAGAAAATATATACTGATAGGATTCCCTTTTTATTTCTACTAGTCCATAAAGTATCCGATTATATCCCCCCCCCCTTTTTTTTTTTAAACGCAGTTTTCAACTCTCAATAAGAAATTTTTTGTAATGTATTTTAACTTCTTTAGTTTCCCGTATACAAAGTATAGAAAAAATAAAGAATGGTGCGGCAACTTATGATTGTCAAAGTTAAACGAAAAATGATTGAGCAATAAGAATGCTAGTCCGCTTCAGTGTTGTTTAAAAGTGGTCAAGTTCCTACAAAGACAATTTTATGAAAATATAATTTTTAATCATATTTGCACATATTTTGTTTGTCATATTTTAAGTTATATTCTCCTTTCTGGACAATTTTTCGATAACTGGCATCTTGACAAATATTTCAGTGTGTTTTAAAGTATACTCAAATTTATTTACAAGTACACGTACATCCACTACAATTACGTGATCTAACAGAAAATATATACCGATATAAGATTCTTTTTTATTTATCTCTACTAGTCCAGAAAATATCTGATTATATACCCCTCCCCCTCTTTTTTTACGCAGTTTTCAACTCTCAATGATAATTTTTTGTAATGTTTTTTAACTTCTTTAGTTTCCCGTATACAAAGTATAGAAAAAATGGTGCGGCAACCTATGATTGTCAAAGTTCTGTGGAATAACAGTATTTAGAATTTTACATACAAATGCAGAGTTAGAAGCAAAGTGCAATAATTTTAAGGAGGAAGAGTTTTTTTTTTCCAGAAAGTAATACATAAGGTAGTCCATATTTCAAAATGCTCAAACTTTATTATAAATTAATCCGAATCAAATTTTTAAATAGGTTCACCTTTATATAGTGTACAAATTTGTTTATTCATTTCTATAGGCATAAACTATTGAATAAATATTTTTAAACACAAGTTTTCTCCAGTTTGTGCCATTCTATTGAATTTTATGTTTTATAATAATACTGTTTATTTGACGTGTTTGACGTGAATGGGCATATTTGAAAAATAAGATGGTTAGTGTTCCATAAAATTGAAAAACTTTGGAGAAAAAAATAATTGATCTAGTATTTCCAATGGCTGCTGAGGTCTTTGAATGGTTATATATAAAACTTTGAAAACCAGAAAATTAATTAACTTAAGATTATTTATCCGCTTCAGATTAGTTTAATACTGGATTGCTATCCTCAAGAAACTTAAACGTTATTGCTGTCGTTGTATCAGTGAGATCTCATAAAGCAATTTTCATATTTATTACACCAATATTTCGAGGAAAGATAATATTAACTAGAAATGTATGTCCTTTTGCCTTTTTAATCGCAAGAATTAAACTATAGAAAATTGCCGTCTCTAAACACGCCATTACTCCAAACACGCCAGAAGTGACTATCTTATGTACAAGGATTGTAATCGGATTTTAAAAGGAATCCTATTTATTCGTTAAAGAAATTTTTTGGATATTAATTAAATGAATATTCATGCTCATTAATCCTGTCGTTTTGCTTATTTGTAACCTAACGCATCTTAATCTCTGATTTTAAAAGAATTCTTAATCGGGGGTTTACCCTTCACTCATACTTCAGTAAAATGAAAGACTTCGGATATTTTTATGGGAGGGTGGCTATAATTTTTTAAATCCTAAATTTTTTACGCATCTCGAACTTTGATATTATGCCAGGTATTTTTATACAAATACATTTTTGGTTATGCTCTTGCTGTGTGTGGCGAAATGAATAAATGGAATACTACTCTTAAAAATATTCTGCAAAATGAGTAAAATCTACAAATTTAATTTCATTTGAACTTAGAAACTTTCCATTCGAACCCTTGTAAATACTTTCGATTTATCATGCTATTTAATCTATGTATAATTTCTCATTCCTCTATCTTAAAAACATGTCCTTGGTGGCTGCATCAAAATCGAGAAATGCATTTTGAAGATCTAGTAAAATCAAGGATATAAAAATGGTTAATCAGGAGTAACGATGCTATTCTGGAAATCCACAAATTGCCTAGCTACGTATTCAGCATAAATGGAGTTGCCAGAAAATATTTTAAATTTGGAAAAGTGGGGTTGCAAAAAATATCCAGTTTTACATATTTACTTATAATTTTAAGTTGCTACTTATAATTAAACAAAACTATGTTGAAACATAGCTCTTTCGGGTATGAATCTAGCACGTTTTTTTCTGTCGTCTGGCTCTCCGACAAGTTGTTTCAGCATTTTGCACCGAATCTAGCTCATTTTAAAATTACGTTTTAATGCATTTCCCAAACAGGGCTAAAAGGGGGGGGATCTTTTTTGAGACACTTTTGTACCTTTTCTTCCTTTACCATTTGGCAAAAGGCAATTCAAGGATCAAAAGTCGATGAAACAATGTTTTGTGGACAGTTTTAGCTACGCCGTTTCTTAAAAAGTGTTATAAAATTTTATTGCATTACTTAACACTTGGGTTTTCTTTTTTTTGTATGTGTATACTAATCGAGAAAATATCAAAGATTATATAAACCTCTAGATTTTGTAAAAACGCAGTTTTCGACACATTCTAATTAAGAATATTTTAATGATAAATTCATTGCAAATGAATTTTAACTTCTTTCCTAAGGTTTTCAGATACGAAGTATGAAAAAAATTGAAACTGGAATGAGACTTCTATTGTGAATTGTATTTTACATACGTTCAAGTCAGCGTTTACATATTTATAGTTAACTAGCCGGTCGCTTCCGAGTGGGGCAAAGATACATTCTGAAGCTTACTGACTTGACTTTGCTTGGGGCCAAGAAAATGCATTTTACATGTAAACACAAAAATGTAAATAAAATACTTTTAAACTATACGAAAATAACGAATAGAAATGACTAAAAAACACAACTATTTCGTGACATTAATTTTCTTTTTCATGAGCCCCCTGAGAAAGGACTGCTGGGCCCAGCCCGTGATTATCTAGAGTGGGTGGAGAGCTTTCAGATAAAATAAATAAAAATGGGATTGCCTAAGATATATGGCGATCATTGTAAATGGGCACTGTGCTTTCACGCCCATAAATTGTTAATGTGGTGATCAAAATAACGGGGCCATGTGTTTTTTCAGCCATATATCGTCCATGGCCCCTTTCCTGCGTACCTACATCATTTTGACAAATCTCCTTCTCCATTATATGTATGTGGAACATCATTACATTATTTGCTGAACTGCACCCTTACGTCAACATATCGTAATAGAAAGCCTGCTATAATTCCCTTGTCCAATTGGTTCCAATACGTTATAACGCAATCCAATCTCCTTCATAATATAATAGACTGTTTTAAACTGATAGAAAATAACCAAATGTTGTTTCAAAATGCAACAAATGCTGCTGCTATAGAAGTTTAGTGACTTTGGTGACACTCTATACTTTACTTTAGACCTACATTGTAACTAATTTAATATTTTCACTTTGTTTCTGTTTTATATTTGTTTATATTTGTAGAAATATTTTACAGATGAGCCGGTTTTCTTCAGGGGTTTGGCCGGGCCCTACCTCTTGGTTTAGGGTCCTTGTATAGCGGGTATCCCCGCTGAGCGGGGCTTGTAGATGTTTAGACAATCGCTCGGCCACATCGCTCAGCTGAAACTGAACCCTATATCGTTAATGCAGCGATCACTGTAATAGACCGGGAGGCAGCAGCACATACAATCACCTCATCGAGTTCACGGCTGAAATTCCAGAATTAGTTAAAACTCGATTCGCATATTAAAACTCAATCGGTCTGCCTAGTCATATCTTGGTGGAAACACCCGAAATCCCGATTTTAGCGGTTGACTCGTAGGTTTACCATTGTGTTTTCCTGCACCCAAAGGTATGAAAACATGGAGGACTGGGAGCAGGAACACACAATGGTAAACCTACGAGCCAACCGCTAAAATCAGGTTTTCGGGTGTTTTCCACCAAGGTATGACTTGGCAGACTGATTGCGTTTTAATATGCGAATCGAATTTTAACTAATTTTAGAATTTCAGCCGTGAACTCGATGAGGTGATTGTCTGTGCTGCCGCCTCCCGGTCTAACGGGTTTCAGTTATTTTGCGTGCACAAATCGTTAAATTGAAATCATTTTAACAGGTCCATTGGGTTGCACGCCTAAACACTGATTATACGGCAATCCCTAAAAGAAAGAATTTGCATACCCGAGCCCATAAATATGGGTATTCCAAGAAGTATATTTTTAAAAGAGGAGGAAATGTATTATATAGGGTGAAACCCCCAGTAATTGACACTTTGAGGATTCATTCTTGTTCAAACCACTATTATAAAAATTTAAATCTATTTTATAGTTACCTTGTTTTTGAAAGGATAGTAGAGATATATTAAATTATTGTTGGCAAAATTTTGAAAAAATATACATTTTATTAATTTTTTTTCATAAATAGGGTCAAAAACTTCAGTAACTGACACTGCCCCTATTTTTAAACACCAATAACTTTCACCATTTGAACCAATGACTAACACTTTATTTCAAAATATTAAAATGCTGTAAAATATTTTATTCCTTGTTATAAAAACAAAATACATTAATATTTATTATAAGCAGTGGTATTTAAATTTCAAAAGATGCAAATAGTTATAATTTGTAAGTGCTCTTTGAATTTAATCAAAAAAGGAAATAAACGTTTGACATCATTTAATATAGTTTTTATCTTAACAACTATAGCCTTAAAAAATTTAATCTTTTACTTTTAAGCAAGTACAATGCATATATTGTAATGTTATTTAAAAAAAGATATCTTGTTTTTTTTTCATTTGGAGACAGGCTGTCTTTATCTTCCTAATTATAGCTATATCAACAACAAAAAAGAGCATTACCTATATAAGAGTCAAAGACCTATGAAATATTTACGTTTTTTACCACAGCATTCTGTTTTAAATGACCAAGTATAGGAATTTTCCATCTTTTTTCATTTTGTAAAAATTTTTTCATTGACTTCAAGAATATGGCCAATGTTAAACTTCTCATTGTAATACACAGCATAACAGCATTCTTTCTTCCGCTGAATGTTATATTTTATTTTAGTCCAAGATTTTTCTGTGTTTTCATCCAGATCTTGATTTGAATCCATGTCTGAAGAGTCTTCATATACAATATTTGTTTCAGACTGACTCTCACTGGATTCTGAGAAAGGATATTTTGTTTTCTTTTTTGCCTTGGTAATAAACCACGTTTTTTATTCTTAGCAAGGAACGGAAAAACTATATTTTTCAGTGTTTATCTCATAGTTTCCAACTTTTACGCTTTTTTCCTACCACTAAAATTTTATAGTAAATTTAAACTTATTAAATCTCCGAAATCATGCGATTCAGTAAAGCAAAATTTTCTATTAAGTTTTAGTGGTATAAAAAAAGGCGTAAAAGTTGGCAGCTATGGTTTATCTACTTTTTTATCTCTTAACTACATTTTTGATAAAGTAATTGTACGTAACTACACCTACAACTACTTTAGGCAAAGGTTGCCAGCAAGTACATTAATTCCTTACGTTATAGGTTAATACTTGATTTTAGCAGTAAGTGTCAATGGGAAAAATCTATGGACTTACTATCTATGGAACTAAGATTGCACTGCACAGCGTTACTGCACACTGCATTTGGGATTTAAAAATTGTTGAGCAAATCCAATTTTACACAGAAGCAAGTTCCGGCGATAAAAATATATGCGTTCTATAAAGTAAACTTTTTTTGAAGTTTCATTATTTTTTCTTGTTGTTAAATAATTATTTTTCTATTATATCTTTCATAACTTGATTTCATGTAATTTGAATTAAATTAGGTAAAACGTTTATATCCTTCTACTGAATCTTCATTTGCTTGTAGGCATTATAATAGAAATAATTCCTTGTATAACATATTTAATTGTAGCGTATTTATTTATTGCAGAAACATTTTTAATTTTTCATTTCTGCGATATGTCATATGCCTATAGAATTTTATTTTTTGTGATTAAATCAAAAATATCGCATGCCAATAAAAATATTGATGTTATTAATATATTTAAAATTTAAATATTTCCAGATTTTTGTAATTTTCAAAATTACCAATTTCGTTTTAAACACCCTTGGGTGTAGAGTTGGAAAAAACAGATTTATTCCCAGGTTTATTTCCAATAGACCCGGTTTATTCCCAAAATACCTGTTTCAATCCCAAAAAACCAAGTTTATTCTCAAAAAGCCCTGTTTATTCCCACGTTTAAACCGGGTTTTTTGTAGTCTTTGCAACTCTACTTGGGAGGCGAGGGGGAGCGTTTTCTTTTACGTGAATAAACCCGATGCTTTGAAAGTTTTTCAATGGTTCCTCTCTCACTTGCCCCTCGTCTCATACTTCCGCTGCTCGTTGTGATAGCGTAATAAGAGACATACAATTTTACTGGATGAGAGACTATTCTGGCCAAAAATGCATGAGCCTTCCAACATCGACATGCTGGTGATTGTTAACTTGTCCAGGCGACTATCGCCAAGTTCCGGAATGTAGATTTGCTATAGTTTGGACAAAAACGTTTGTCTAAGCACAGTACGAACATGCGCTCTGTGTGTATTTGGCCATTCTCATATAGAGTCGTCTTGGATTAGACAAGTGAGAATAGGACGCCTCTATAAGAGAGTGGTGACATACTACAATTAAAATTTGCTTGGTCAAGACTTTTTCGGGGAAAAAACAGAATCCAAGTATCTTGGCGAGCCTTCCTTTATCGCCAAGCTGTAGTTTCTTGACTTGTTTGTTTTATCGAGAACATACATCAGACTTCTGTGTTTCACATCAAGTTTCTTGATTTGTATCACTTAGGGTGCCGAAATAAGAGAGTGGTGACAGATCTTCAGACTTGGCTTAGACAAATCCGTTTGTCTAAACTATGCCAGTCAAGAGCTTAGGAATATTCGAGAAGTTAGCTATACAGCGACGAACTAAATACACGGCCGATTCATGACGTTAAAACGTCAGACGGAGGGCATCATTTTTACAAGGCGATTGGTACAAATCGGCGCATCTATCGTTTTGTTCCAATCCTCGTCTAAGGCGCGCTTCACACCAAGCAGACAAGCGACGCAGCACACGTTTTGTATCTCATGATATCGTGAGTCACGACAGAGGCAAGTTGCAGTTTCAAGTTTTTCATCCTCACACCAAAGCGACAAGAACACACGAGAAACAATCCTTTTGGAGCAGTATATCGGCAATTAATATAAAGAAACCTTCAATTGAGTAGTATTTTTGGTGCATTAAAAAAAAGCCATATAACTTTAAAATATTCAATGTAAATAAAATGAAAATTATTCCTATTTTATCATCTTTGTGAAAACTTATCTTAACTTCCTCTTAATTTTTCTTGTATTGTAAATAAAATGAATATTCTTTTCAAATGAGGGATATATAATACCAATTGTTCAATACTAAATTAGAATTTAATAAAAAAAATATAATAATTTTCATTTTATAAACATATTGAATAAAATTTAAAGTTATATGGCTATTTTTCATAAATGCGCCTAAAATAGAGAAGTTTCTTTATATTAGTAGCCGATAGATGGCGCCAAAGCTATATTTTCTTGAGACACGAGTAAATTAAAATTGCATTTTGTAGCTTAGCTGAGAAGAGAGAAGAAAGTGCAACGGAAGCAAAAAAACTAGAGTTTAAAAAAAAACGGTTTATTTCAATAGACCCGGTTTATTTGTCAGGTTTATACCCAAAAAGCTGTTTCAATTCCAAAAAACCAAGTTTATTCCCAAAAAGCCCGGTTCATTCCCAGTTTTAAACCAAGTTTTTTCTAGTCTTTGCAGCTTTACAAAAAACATGTACAACATAGGTGATTCGTCCCATGCGTTTTCGGTGTGTGGACTCGGTGAAGAAGCAATAGGCTACAACCGTAGATTTTTCGCACGAGTCGCAGAAATGTCTCTTGTCGCCTTGGTGTGTGGCGCGCCTAAAAATAATCCACACCGTGTGACGATTTAAAAGTGATGAACGAACCATGTAATCAGTTGGTCGCGGCTATACTCGCTAAGAAATGACGACTTTCAAAACTATGGTAACCCAATATTTTGTAGGGTATACAAGAATTGGCGGTAATCGCCTACAAATACATATTTGTAAAAAAAAAAGCTATCTTAATTTCATGATGAATATGAGAGTTAGTTGATGTTGATTTGTGTTTT
The DNA here is from genome assembly GCA_963931845.1 of Maratus michaelseni. NCBI lineage: Eukaryota > Metazoa > Arthropoda > Arachnida > Araneae > Salticidae > Maratus > Maratus michaelseni. Next base: position 137,804,434 of record OZ007586.1, on the reverse strand, counting down.
CGTCGAGTTAAACACGTGGTATGAATATTTAGATATGTATACCGACACGAAATAATTTAGCGAGTAGTATTAAAACTTCGTGTTCAATACTGTAAAAGTTTGCAATTTCTTGTATGTTTGATGGATGGATATTTAGTATTTGTATTGAGAATGAACGACTTCTTTTCTTTTAAGGCTTAAGAATTTAATTATTCAATCTATAACATTTCGAAATGTTTGTGACCATTTTAAGTTGAAATTTGCTACTAAAAATTAATGTATAGGAATATAATTGAAATAGCTATACATTACAATTTGCTAAATAAACCTCTATTTCTCATCATGCATGACACATTTTAACAATCTTTAAATAAAAATCATTAGGACAGCCAATAAATACAGGGTGGTAATAATATGAGTATCTCAATTTGGAGCTTTCTGTAGCTCGAAAGAATAACCCGAAAGAAACCAAAATCTGTACATTTACTACACGGGAAAGGGGAGGAAGAATGGAACAATAATAAATAATTTCAATAATCACCGACAGATGGCACTACTGAGTGTGAAATGTAATGTGTATTACAAGAACAAAGAATTAAGGCGTCAAACGGGATGGTATACCAAATTTATTGGAAAATGGCACAGTGAATGAGGTTACGCTTTCGCATGACGGTGCCGATCATGTTCAGGTTCCACATGGGTATTGTCCTGGAGGACACAATCAGGGCTACACTAGATACCGGGCTTGCTCATTCATTATCATGACGTCACAAATGGTGGCTGGTCGCGACCGAAGCCACAGAGCGATTGGCACAAAACGATGGGCTTTGTACCAATCGCTGATAGCGGCCAGCCACTACTTCTAACGTCAAGAGAATGAATGAGCAAGCCAGGTATCTAGTGTTTTCATGACACAATCCAACCGATGCACGACATGCTCAACTGCGGAATGTAACGCATCAGGAGGGATGTTTCGCACATGTTGTGATATGCGGTAAAGTCATTGAAGTTTATGACACCTCACGATACACAACATTACACATTTCATTTCACTCAAAAGCGCCATCTGTCGCCGAGTATTGCAAATATATTTTTATTGTTCCATTCCTATTTCTCCTATTGAATAGTAAGTGAACCGATTTTGGTTTCATTCCGGTTAATTCTTCAAACTACAGACAGGTCCAAATAGAGATACTTATTTTATAACCACCCGGTATATATCCTAGATATGATTAAATTAATCAAAATATATTATAAAAGATAAAATGTTTGACCCTATCAAGCCAAAAAGCAATGCTTTCAGTATCGTCTATGTTATCATCGATTATGCACATACAAATGAAACAAATTCAATAAGTCAATTTTTTAACGGGAATAATGCTTTAAATACAATAAATTATATTTTAATAATCTAAATGAATAAAGAATATAAATAATCAATAATACAGTGAATGGTCGCTAAAAGAACAAGAGCACCGCATGTAGTACAATGAAGAAACATGATATAAACGAACACTAGCTTGGTGATGTTGGCATTTTTCTTGTAATAACTATTGACACAAGTCAAAACATGTTAGCTTGGTGACAATGGCAGACATGGTAAGACGCCTTGGCGACTCGGTTTCGTTCAAAATCATCTAAACCAATAAACTTTTATAACCCGTATATCGGCACTGCCATATCTAGGCACCCCAGTTTCACTGATCTAGACAAATATTCCCAAGTTCTGGATTGTGGTTTGCCATATTTTGGACAAAAATTTCAATCAGAACTAGAGTTGCAAAAATCCGGTTTATTCCTGGGTTTATTTCCGATGGACCCGGTTTACTCCTAGGTTTATTCCCGATGGACCCGGTTTACTCCTAGGTTTATTCCCAAAAGACCTGGTTTATTCCCAAATAAAAACCGGTTTATTCCCAGGTTTAAACTGGGTTTTTTCTAGCCTTTGCATCTCTAATCAGAACCGTAGATATAGGAATAAGTAGATTATGAACGATGGAGAAAAAGTTCATTCTGTGGTGAGCATGAAACGATGGCATTGGAGAGGCAGGTAAGCGGTGATCTGCTAGTTGATATAACGAGAAAATGACGTTTAACTTTGCGCGTTCTTAACTTTTAACTAGTGTGACTGAAAACTACTATGCCATCTGAAATAGCCGCATAGTTACCGTGAGTGGTCTCGGAGACCATTTGATAGAAAGATGAATAAAAGGCTCTATTAACTCATAGGATAATGTTCCCGTACTAAAATTTATGTACAGTAAAGCTATAATTAAAATTCACATATTCGGAAGTCTCCAATGATGGTTCTAGAGCTCCAAAAGAAACAAATTGCACTAGGGTCTATAGTTACACGGCAAGTTACAAGTTAAACTGTGAAGACTGAAAAAAGAAGCGGTGTGTGAGACCAATAATTGTAGTTAAGGTACAGCGCCTAGAATACATAGTGTGGAAACCGGCTATTCCAGTAATGCTTTAAAAGTACTAAAAAATTGTAGCCGATAAATGTGCAGTGATGCTGTATGATAATAGGGCGATTTCAGCGCCATCTGCTAGCTTTTTTCAACAAAAACGTTCCATTGCAACAATTTAGTAAATATCATATATATTTTGAACCGTTATAAGTTGATAATCAAGCAATGTCATAAAATAAGTTGCAGAATATCTTTTAAGAGGATAACTATATAAAAGGGGTTAGAATGACAGTGGGGTAAGTCTAAATTTACTGATTTGAGAAATGAAGGGTTTTGTGAAACCTATTTTATTTCCGTTGCATTAAGAGGTCCAATTTGTTTTACCCTCCAGTGACTCCCTAAGTGAACTATCACTTATTTGACTGGCACATTGAACAACAATTAATATACATTCAATAAAATTGTAGAGGGGTCAGCTGTCAGCTTAATATTGTTGCGTGTGAAAGTATGTAGACGAATAGCTAGAACAATGAAGGTTAACCAATTCTTTTATTAACCTAACAAACATAAGTTAAGAAATTTATAAATTAAAGTAACGTGCTTTTTGCACTCCTAAAGACACACATAAAGGCTATAATAGCCAGCTTGCTTAGAAGGCACTGTCACGCTCTCCCGACTTCATTAGACTCGCTTCTTGTCAATAACTTCCAGTTTAAATACAAGAGCATTCACCTGTTGCCATTGTGAAAAGAATTAATGAATACAGTCCTGTTTGAGAGATCTTGCATCTTATCAACCCGTCCGATTCTGTCATCAGATAATTCGTATCGGAAAGCCGAGCCATCGAAGTGGGTGTCGAGAAGTAGAGTACTTCCATATCTCAGTACCAGTAGGTCTCGCTGGTGAAATTTCTCCACTGTCGAAACAACTGGAGTGACTGCATGAATGAGTTGCTCGAATCTAGGGTAGTTAGATTCTAGAGTTTGTCCACAGCGGCAACAGCTAGAGAGCACTGCACGGATGAGTCGCCACAAAAGTATGGTTATCTCGATTTTCAAAATTTTTGACTTACTGCACTGTCATTCTAACAATCTCATATATCATCATTGCTAAATCGCTTCAGTAATGAAACTGAAAAAAGGGATTTGTTTTTGCAAAAATGTGAAAATAAAAATCCGGGCAGCTTTAGCCTACACTGTAAAAATTCTTCAACTTTTACTGCATAGTCACTCCACCGCTTTTATAGAATATCTCTATTTTGACCAATGAAATGCTCAATAATATAGTAATGTAACCGTTTTCTGTAAAAGCGGTGGAGTGTGTCTGCAGCAAAAGCTGAAGATTTTTAACAGTGTATTACTTAAAAAAAAAAAAGAAGAAAATTTTTATTCAAAGAAATTTCTTAATCACTAATACACGACCACATATGAATTAATTCGGCTGTATGCATACATGGTACTGCAAATTGATTATTATTGTTATAACTTGTAATTTATCAAACAAATGCTATTCTTGAATGTATTTTAAAAGTTGCATTTTATTATTATTTATCATTGCACATAGAGAAAATTGAAAGATTTGTGTTAAATTACTTTAATGAGAAAGGAAGGCCAAAAAAATGACCGAAGCAATTTTAAATATTAAAATTACATCGGAACAATCACTTTATTGATATGATAAATTTATGTTAGCTTTATATGTTTGCAAAATATTTTCGTGCATTTTAATTATTTGTGCATTTAAATGAAAGAGCTTTGTTTACTCAAGTATAGTATTATGATAATTGTGCTAGTTTATATGTAAAATATAATGTTTGTATCACCCACTCGCGTGGTTATTGGAGATATTTTGAGAAGTTACAAAACCATTAAAAAAACATTGTAAAACCTGTTGTAATACAGATTTTAAAAAAATCATTCATTTATTTTTTACAATTTGTGTGAGTAAGTTTGGCAAAAATCTTTTCTAATTGCATTTTTACTAACAAGAAATTTAAAAAATACCTAAATTATATCTATTCATAGCAGGTTTTTATTAATCTGGTGCATAACGGTCAGAGTAACGGTACATGAACGTAATATTGAGTAAATGGGAAAGTAATGAACGCCTTTAAGGAATTTATTTATTTTTTTATAATTTAATGTTATATCATCTTTGTATGTTTGTTACCTCGTATGTATATATACTAATTGCTTTTGCTTTGCTATACATCTTTACTTACTTATTTTTTAAACTATTGTTTGTCGCAGCATGTCCAAATGTGCCATTAAACTCTATACAACCAACCTCTTAACAAATGTTTATTCTAGGTTACACTCAGCAAATGTTATGTAGATTTACCATAGTTTGCCCAAAAACTTTTGTTTGAGCACAGTATGAGCATACTCCCTGTGCATGTGCGCGATCAACAAAATTCAAGGCAAATTCATCACGTTTTACCGACACATGGAGTGGATCATCTTTACACGGCGATTAGTACGCTCATTGTTTTATGCCATTAACCATGTAAAGATGATACCCTCCGTGTGACGTTTTAAAATTCATGAACCGGCCGTGTATAACGTAGGTCGCGGTATACACTGCAAAAAAATCTTCAGCTTTTGCTGCAGACACACTCCACCGCTTTTTAAGAAAACGATTACTTTACTATATTATGGAGCATTTTCATTGGTCAAAATAGAGATATTCTATAAAAGCGGTGGAGTGACTATTCAGCAAAAGCTGAAGATTTTTTTTCAGTGTATGTCGTCACACTCATATAGATGAACTCTAAAGCACTCTAGTTATTCGTATTTTTTGTGCTGTTAAAGCAGGCAAAATATTAATTACGACCATGGTTTCTGTGCATGGCAGCTTCCCAAATTCTGTAACATTTGGAGATAGCGCTGTAAAAATAATAATAATTTTTTCAACCAGTAGTGACTAATATTATATAATTAATTTTTCTATTCAGAAAAAAACAAAAGGTTTTAAACTTGGGAAAGTTTAGACAAGAGAATGGAGAGGAAAATGAAAAGAGAAAGATCGCTCAGGTGCCCGGTGTTACGAAGCCCGTGAATACGGGAAGAAGGTATCCTACTGGGGGCCATTTGTTAAGTGAAAGGGAGGAAATGTCGTCACTTATCCTCTTCAAAGTCTGAAGTAGTTCAGAGTAGGGTGCTTCGATATGAGAGTGGCAACATGCAGGATATAAAATTTGAGACGATTCTGAACAAAAACATATTTCCAATCGTTTTGGCGAGCCTGCCATTATCACAAAGCTAATGTATATTATCTTAAACGTCATTAATCGGTCGTGTATTTCATGCGTAAATACGGATTAGGTTCCCTTAGAAAGACCCCCACGAAGGGCACTCCCCCGGGCCTATATCCCAAGTGTAGATAATTGGCCGTCAATAATCAACCTAACCCGGTCGTGTATTTCACTGGTCGCAGTATCACTCGTACAATCGAACACGGCCAAGCGAGTATCGCCAAGTTTTGGAAAAGAAAATGCCTAGGTTTGGCATAGTTTGAACAAACGCGTCTGTTTAAGCACAGTCTGGGCTCGTATGTCGCCACTCCGAATTAGAGGCACACCTACTTCTAACGGCACACGACTTGTTTGTTTTGTTTGTGTGTTTGTTTATTGAGAACATACATCTGACTTGTGTGCTTGATATCAAGTGCCCGCTTATAAGTCATCGTCAATATACAGGGACGAGATAGCCACAAGGAAATTTACAACACCAGAGATGCACACGACTTAAAAGTACTCACATAAACCATTCGATTCTGAAAAGATCTCGAAAACTAAGCTTTCAATATTTCAAAGATCTCGATTTGGCCCATCACTGATGATTACTTATAAAGTAATTGATATTTATTTTTTTACATTTATTTAAAACAAAATAAAAATATAAATTTTTACCTTTAAGGAAATATCCTGAGAATGTTCTTGCTTCCCATCAATATCCTAAATATATTGGTGTCCAGAAATTAAGGGGCAGTGAGCAATTTTAGACGTTTCGTGGAATATCTTACTGAAACTTGTGAGGAAACGCCCGGAATCTGTGAGGATGTAAAGAACATGTTTGACAGCATGTTTTTCATTGAAGATTTTGTCGCGAGGACAATTAAGGGGGGGGGCAATAATAATTTTAATAATAAAATAATATTTTCGATCACCCAAGTAACAGAAAATGCTAAATATGGTATGTCACTGTAGCTAATGACTATGTAGGTCCTGTTCATCATTTGTGTAAGCATAGCACGCATATTCGTGAAGATGTTAACGTTTCTTTGAAAATTCAAAAGGTTTTTTTGTATAGCATGCAGAGTTTTCAGCCAAATTTTACACCGCTTTCCAAAAACTTGACAAAAGATCGTATAAATAGTATACTGTGATTAAAATATTAATATATTGAATATTTGATGAGATATAGGTATTTTTATAAAATAATTGTAACTGCACATGCGCGAACTACAGCAAAGATTTTTTTGTCATGATTTGATACTCAAGACTATAGGGCAACTCATAAAAAAAGACCAGTGAAATATCATGAAAACTTCAAAAGTTACAGCTATAATTGAATAATTGAGGAGAACATCCAATAGGATTACATGAGATTTCTCCTCAATTTTTCAATTTTTGCTAGAACAATATTTCACTGTTCTTTTAATATGAGTTGCGCTATAGTATTGACTATCAAATCATGACAAAAAAAATTGATGTAGTTCGCGCATGCGCAGTTAAAATTTATTTCATAAAAATACGTATATCTCATCAAATATTCAATATATTAATATTTTAATTGCAGTATACTATTTCTATAAATTTTTGTCAAGTTTTTGGAAAGCGCTGTTAAATTCGGCCGAAAACTCTGCATGCTATAAAAAAAACTTTTGAATTTTTCACAGAAACGTTAACACCTTCATGAATATACGTGCTATACCTACACAAATGCAGACAAAGGTTGAACAGGAACTACATAGTCATTTGTTACAGTGACAGACCACGTTCAGCAATTTTTGTTACTTGGGTGATCGAAAATATTCTTTTATTATTAAAATTATTGCCCTCCCCCCCTATTAATTGTCCTCGCAACAAAATCTTCACTGAAAAACATGAAGTCAAACATGTTCTTTACATCCTCTAAGTTCAAGAGCATTCCGGGCAATTCCTCATGAGTTTCAGCAGGGCTACACTACATACCGGGCTTGCTCATTCATTATGATTACGTCAAAAAAGGTGGCTGACTAGGAGGAAAGACATACAGCGATTGGCACAAAACGATGGGCGCGTTGCTTTGGACCAATCGCTGGTCGCGGTCAGCCACCATTTGTGACGTTTTGAGAGTGAATGAGCAAGCCCGGTATCTAGTGTTGCCTTGGTTTCAGAAAGATATTCGACAAAACGTCTGAAATTTGTCACTGCCCCTTAATTTCTGAACACCAGTATATACTTTTTATTTAATTTTCATTAAATTATTACAAAAACCAAACTGCTCGTATAATAATAAAATATATAAATATTTGAAAAAATTGATAAAAATGTGTTAATCTGAATTTAATTATAAATTCACAGAGAAAAAATATTTATATATTATTTTTATTTACGAAACTGTATTAGTTAAAATTATAAAAAATATTTTTCTTACAAAGATTTCTGCATGATTTAAGTAATTGGATTTCAAAACTTAAATTAAAAACAGGTACAGACGTAGCCAGAAAAACCATAGAGATTTTTCTGTTTTAATGAAAGTGACTAATTAGAATCCTTAATCATTGCAAAAATTTCGCTCTTTTCGAAAGTCTCACAAAATACACATTTCAGCGTAGTCAATCGCGACCAACGAAATACACGGCCGGCTTATGCGACTTTTAAAACGTCGTATTGAGTGGATCGAGGCTAGCGAAAAAGACAGGCTACTGCACTACTTTTCAAGTTTAGACAACGATAGTCACGTGAGGCTCATTTCGTACACTTGCCTTCGTGCATTCGAGCATCACGTGACTCAGACGGTCTGGAAAAAGAGACACGTGTAACGAACCACAGAAGCCTGTCTATTTCGTTAGCCTCGGAGTGGATCACGACCTACGTTATACACGGCCGGTGCATGACGTTTAAAACGTCACATGAAGTGGATCATTTTTACACGCCGATTGGTGCAAAACAGGGGGCGCGCCGATTTGCACCAATCACCGTGTAAAAATGATCCACTTCGAGGCTAACGAAAAAGACAGGCTACCGCGGTGCTTTCCACTTACCTTTTTTTACAGACTGCTAGAGTGACGTGATGCTCTTTCCGTACACCTGCATTGGTGCATTCGAGCATCACGTGACTCCCGCGGTCTGTAAAAAAAGATACGCGTAAAGCACCGCGGTAGCCTTTATTTTTCGTTAGCGTCGGATCCACTTCATGTGACGTTTTAAACGTCATGCACAGGCCGTGTATAACGTAGGTCGCGAGTGGATCATCTCTACACGGTATTTGGCACAAAAAGATGGGTGCGCTGCTTTGTACCAATAACCGTGTAAAGATGATCCAGTCCTTGTGACGTTTTAAATTTTACGAATCGGCCGCGTATTTCGTTGGTCGCGGGTCAATATAATTTTCGAAAATGATCTACCTGGATCCCTGCTATAGATAGTAGGTGAACAATAACGAACAAGACATTTCTCTTCAGAGTTGCAAAGGCTAGAAAAAACCCGGTTTAAACATGGGAATAAACCGGGTTTTTTGAGAATAAACTTGAGTTTTTGGGAATAAACCAGGTTTTTTGGGAATAAATCGGATTTTTGCAACTCTATTTCTCTTAATCTTTATCTTTATAGCCACTAAGGGGTTCTCCTCTAATACCTTGGGGGAGAGAGCCTCTAATAGGAAGGTGGCGATAGTCCCAGTGGCGACATTCCCGTGGCGATATCACCCCAGGCGATGGGAAAGTAATTTTGATTGGTTATGACTCTTTTGGATAAAACCGAATCGCCAAGCATCTTGACGAGGAGCGACCAGAGTTGCAAAGGCTAGGATAAACCGGGTTTTGGGGGAATAAACTTGTTTTTTTTTTTAGAATAAACCAGGCCATTTGGAAATAAACCTGGGAATAAACCAGGTCTATTGGAAATAAACCTAGGAATAAACGGAATTTTTGCATCTCTAGGCGCGACTAACGAATACACGGCCGATTCCTGAAGTTCAAAACGTCATTCGGAGTGGCTCATCTTTACACGGCGATTGGTACAAAGTGGCGCGCCTATCCTTTTGTACCAATCTCCATGTGAAGATGAGCCACTCCGTGTGACATTTTAAAAGTCATGAACCGGTCGTGTATTTTCTTGGTCGCGGACGAGCCTGCCATTTTTACAGTGCCTAGAATACATAGTGTGGAAACAGGCTATACCAATAATTAGAAATGCAAAAAGGCTAGAAAAAACCCGGTTTAAACCTGGGAATACACCGGGTTTTTTGGGAATATACCAGGTCTTTTGGGAATAAACCTAGGAGTAAACCGATTCTATCGGAAATAAACCGGATTTTTGCAATTCTACCAGTAATGCTCTAAAAAGTGCTAAAAAATTGTAGCCGATAAATGTGCAACGACGCTGTACGATATTAGGGCGATCGCAGCGGCATCTGCTAGCTCTTTTCAACGGAAACATTGTATTGCGAAAATCTACTAAATATCATATGTATTTTGAACAGTTATAAGTTGATAATCAAGCAATGACTTAAAATAAGTTGCAGATTATCTTTTAAGAGGATAAATATATCATAATTGCTAAATCGCTTTAGTAATGAAACAGAGAGAAAAGGATTTGTTTATGCAAAAATGTGAAACTGAAAATCCGGTCAGCTTTAGCCTATTACTCAGGGGGGAAAAGGATTTAAAAAAAGTAAATTTTCATTTAAAGACATTTCTGAATCTCTAATGCAAGTACACATGTGAATTAGTTCCGCTGTAAGCATTCATGATGCTGCAAATTGGTTATTATTATTATTACTTGTAATTTATCAAACAAATGATACTCTTGAATGTACTTTAAATGTTGCATTTTTATTATTATTTATCATTGCATATACAGAAATTTCAAATAATATGTGTTAAATTAAAAAAAAAGAGAGCCTAAAAAATGAAAGAAGCAATTTTAAATATTAAAATTACATCGGAACAATCACTTTTTTGATGTGATAAAGTTGTGTTAGCTTTATATGTTTGTAAAATAGTCTTGTGCATTTCAATTATTTGTGCGTTTAAATTACAGGGAATTGTTTACTCAGGTATAGTCTTATGATAATTGTACTAGTTTATATGTAAAATATAAAATTTGATTCATCCACTCGCGTGGTTGTTGGAGATATTTTGAGGAGTTACAAAACCATAAAAATACATTGTAAAACCTGTTGTAATACAGATTTTAAAAAAAAACCTTTATGTTTTACAATTTGTGTAAGTAAGTTTAGAAAATTGTTTCCTATTTGCATTTTTACTGTCGAGGAATTAAAAAAATGCACACATTTTATCCACTCATAGCAGGTTCTTAATCGGGTATATACAGGGTGATTCATAAAAGATGGGCAGAACTTTAAGGGGTTATAGTACACTTAAAGACAAATAATATTAAATAGGAGACTAAGGGTCCCAGACGTATTCCCAAGGAGATAGGGGGCATTAAAGTTTAGGGTCCGAAATTTCAAATGATTATAAAACATGGAAAAATTGGTCGATTCGTTTGCGGTTTTTGCAAAAAATTTTCTTTATGCCAGTATTTTCTTGAAATAAAATTTTAAAGTTCAATTTCAAAAAATGCCGATAGGGGGCGCTTTAGACTTTGGAGTAACAAACAACTATTTTTTAACGTTATTTTTTGTATTTCTTTAAATGATTTCGAAAGCTTAGACTTAAACTTAAATTTTGATCTAAAAATCTGAGTCCTAACGAGTAGTTAAGTAGCGTAAACTGAAATTTGAAATTTGAAACCCTTCTCCCCCCAGAACAAAAATCAGTTATTCCCGATCTTTGTGTCGTAGATTAGGCTCTAACTACTGCCGCGTTTTTCTAAAATTATTCTTTATGTCAGTATTTTCTTGAAAATAAATTTTAAAGAAAATTTTCAAAAAATTCCGATAGAGGGCGCTTTAGACTTTGGAGTAACGAACAACTATTTTATACCGTTATTTTTTGTGTCTCATTAAATGCTTTCTAAAGCTTAGACTTAAATTTTCAGCCCAAAATCTGAATCGTTAGACGTGGTTAAGTTTCTGGGGAGAGGGGTTTGAAATTTCTACTCCTGAGCACAGTTCAGTTTACCATGTCCACACATTGTGTGCTGTGATACGAGGTAAAAAGACACAAATTAGGATTATGTTACCAAAGCATATTTATTAACATGTAATCACAATAAATGTTCAAAATTGTGACCACCAGAGGTTATGCACGCAGAACAACGGCGACGAATGGAACGGCGAACATTCGCGAAAACATCAGGCTTTTCGAGCACTTCCCCTACAGCGGCGGAAAGTCTGGCGACCAGTTCCTCGGGGGATTCAATGGGTGTCTCATACATAAGAGCCTTCAATCGTCCCCAAAAAAAGAAATCGAGAGGTGAAAGATCTGGCGAGCGAGCAGGCCAAGCAACAGGACCACCTCGACCAATCCATCTGTTCGGAAATGTGATGTCCAGATAGTTGCGGACGTCTCGTACGTAATGGGCTGGCGCTCCATCGTGCTGGAACCACATGACCCGCCGGATGCGTGGAGGAACAACGTTTAACAGGTCTGGCAGCACATGTTGCAGAAATGTGAGGTATGTTTTACCGCTGAGGCGTTCAGGAAGAAGGTACGGTCCGATTAGGTGGTCTCCGAGGATTCCTGCCCAAACATTGATGGAAAAGCGTCTCTGATGAGCATGTGGATACGTAGCATGTGGATTGACATCCGCCCATACATGTGCATTGTGTGTGTTAAATGTACCTTCACGTGTGAAGGTACATTCATCGGTGAAAAGCACAGTTCGTCCAAAATGTGGATTTAGCGCGTTCTGCTGCAGAAACCAGCGGGCGAATTCAATACGATTTGGATAATCCCCTGGAGACAGTTTCTGGACTCGTTGCACATGAAACGGGAGCAAATGTTCATCCTTCAGTACCCTCCAAGTCGTGGACTGTGAGGTATCCACCTGGCTAGCCACTGTTCGTGTACTTGTACTTGGCTGCGCCGCTACTACATACAGAATGGCTTCTGCAACAACTACTGATTCGTCCTTTTTTGCACGACCTGCATTCGACCGGGAAGCGAGAAATGATCCCGTCTCACACAACTGTCTGTGCAAGCGCTCGAAAGTTTTGCGGTTAGGCAACCGCCTGTTAGGAAATCGCTCTCCGTACATTCGTTGTGCCTCTGCACCATTTCCATCTGCCGCTCCGTAAATTAAATGCATCTCAGCCTTTTCCTTATTCGTGAAGGGCACCATCTTCCGATTCATTACTACAGCGACTTACACTTGACTCACCGTTCAGTGGTTTTTATGCCTGAATCGTGTCGAAATTTTGCATACGTGTTCTTCTTCTTCCCCATTTGACATTTGCATACTTTCTGTTTCCTTCTTCACCCGGTGACTAGCGTCAGGAATGGATCTTTAACGTTTGCATGAGCGACGTTTCCAACTGTGCCAGTGCCTTTATGAGTGAATTCCGACTATGCAGTCCTTGACGAAAGTTGTATTTTTGCCTCGTATCATAGCACAGAATCGTTGGGCATGGTTAAGTAGTGCAAACTGAACTATGTTCAGAAGTTGAAATTTGAACCCCCTCCCCTCGCTACTGAACCACGCTCAGCGATTCAGATTTTGAGCTGAAAATTTAAGTTTAAGTCTAAGCTTTAGAAAGCATTTAATGAGACACAAAAAATAACGGTATAAAATAGTTGTTCGTTACTCCAAAGTCTAAAGCGCCCTCTATCGGAATTTTTTGAAAATTTTCTTTAAAATTTATTTTCAAGAAAATACTGACATAAAGAATAATTTTAGCAAAACGCGGCAGTAGTTAGAGCCTAATCTACGACACAAAGATCGGGAATAACTGATTTTTGTTCTGGGGGGAGAAGGGTTTCAAATTTCAAATTTCAGTTTACGCTACTTAACTACTCGTTAGGACTCAGATTTTTAGATCAAAATTTAAGTTTAAGTCTAAGCTTTCGAAATCATTTAAAGAAATACAAAAAATAACGTTAAAAATAGTTGTTTGTTACTCCAAAGTCTAAAGCGCCCCCTATCGGCATTTTTTGAAATTGAACTTTAAAATTTTATTTCAAGAAAATACTGGCATAAAGAAAATTTTTTGCAAAAACCGCAAACGAATCGACCAATTTTTCCATGTTTTATAATCATTTGAAATTTCGGACCCTAAACTTTAATGCCCCCTATCTCCTTGGGAATACGTCTGGGACCCTTAGTCTCCTATTTAATATTATTTGTCTTTAAGTGTACTATAACCCCTTAAAGTTCTGCCCATCTTTTATGAATCACCCTGTATATCAGAGTAAGGGAACATGAACAAAATATGGAGTAAATGGGACAGTAATGAACGCCTTTAAGTAATTTTTTTTATAATTTTAGTAATTAAAATACTTACCACCTGCCGAAACCTTTTCTCAATTTGTTTCTTATACAATGTGTACGCTGGAAAGAGCTAGCAGATGTCGCTGCGATTGACTTCTTACAAGGCAACACTAGATACCGGGCTTGCTCATTCACTCTCAAAACGTCACAAATGGTGGCTGACCGCGACCAGCGATTGGTCCAAAGCAACGCGCCCATCGTTTTGTGCCAATCGCTGTATGTCTTTCGTCCTAGTCAGCCACCTTTTTTGACGTCATCATAATGAATGAGCAAGCCCGGTATGTAGTGTAGCCCTGCTTCTTATCGTTGTACATTTATCGGATTCAATTTTTAGTACTATTTTGTAGGTGGTTTCCACACTATTTATTCTAGGCGCTGTACCATTATCCCAACACTGTTAAAAATCTTCAGTTTTTGCTGCATAGTCACTCCCCCGCTTTTATAGAATATCTCCATTTTGACCAATGAAAATGCTCCATAATGTAGTAAAGTAACCGTTTTCTCTAAAAGCGGTGGAGTGTATCTGCAGCAAAAGCTTAAGATTTTTAACAGTGCATGCTATTGCTTGTTGAACTTGTCTCACTCCGTATAGTTGATCTTGTCTAGGTGAACATTGCCATAGTTTGGACAAAAATATTTATCTGAGAATTCAGTTGTTCCATGTTTAAGACGCAAGATTTTTTTTCAACGTATAATCTTTATCTTGTCGATAATATCATGTATTATGTTATCGTCATTTGGTTGTGCCCAAAATCATCTCCAACAAATAAATTTTACTGCCCGTATGTTTCTACTGTCTTACAAATGCACTCTAGCTATGAATGTAACTTTATACACTAATAGGTATTCTGCTACTTCCCTGTTATTTTGCTAATTTCTTAGTTGCCAGCACATAAATCAATTATACAGTATTTTGTGAATCGTCATAGAACAATTCCAATTTAAAGGGTGATTTTATAAAGAGTGCGTTCACAGACCGAACCCCGAGTTACATATGGAAAAGCATGGGTATCCCGAAGCGTTCAGAGGCCGATATCACGTGACTCTTTGCAGGTTTCCCTTAGCGTTCAAAGCCGGTATTACCCAGACTTCGGGTAACCCATATTACCTGGCGAATTTTGTTGGGTAAAGTGATCACGTGGTTGGGAAATCTGATTTGTTTGTTTTCTTTATAGCTAACTGCAACTGTTAACAGTTGTTCTTTGTGACTCCTTCTGTACACTTTAGTCCTAACCATTTGATTGGTCTACTTTTAACAGGACTATGATATAATTGTCCAACGTCGGCTAGGATGGTTCCGGCAATATTCGTACAATCAAAATGTAATGGTAGATTGGTTGACGGAAGTGTTTGTTTATAAACATGCCCACTACTTTCTTTACCCAAAAGGGTTCACAGCCGTTTTAACCCAACTTTACCCTGAGAAAATCAGATGACGTCATTCCCCAATTATACGAGTAACCCGCGTTTCGTTCTCTGAACATGTTCTTAGTAACCCGGATGATCTTATTTACAGGTTTATAGTTTGATTATTAAAATAAAGCAACATCGTTCATTCATTAACTATTTGTCGCTTCTCCAATTTCTCCTTGTAAGAGCTTAGAATTGATAAATTTGCGTGATGGATTGTGCTCGGTGTGAAAGAGATCAAAATATTAGAATCCATGTTCACTATATGGTAAAATTTGTAGATAAATATTATGAACATATTCGATCTAACAAACCTGTGTCTAGCTTTATAGAATCATTTAATTTTCTCCCAGACTTATTTAAATACGTTGTTGCAGGAGAAGTAACCACCCATTTGTATAGTTCTGCTCTCTTAGAATTACTTTCTGAAGTGCTTCAACATCATAACCCTGTGGATCGCCTTCAATATGAAATGTCGGTAATGTACGCAAACGAGTTTAGTGACCATGCATTTATTCAATGGGCAACCTTGTTTTGCACATTATCAAGTGTTCTGAACAGACAAGGCTTTGAGTTAGCATTAGAAATAGCCCAGAAGACTATTACTATATTGTGTATCCATCGTAACAGATATCACGCATTATTGTCTTTAGGCTGTCATTTATAAGAGTTTGTTTTAGATTATGCTGATGTCCATGTCTTGTATATAATTGACAACGTTTTAGACACAATGTTTTGATAGAACTCTAGAAACTGCCTAATAGATAAATTTGTGTAATTATTTTAATATCCTTTTAAATTTTATACCTGAATATGCGAGTCGACTGATTGCAAAATTAAACCGATTTAAGTTTAAAATTTACGATCTTGATATTTTAACAATCATAAATGTTACATATGCTGAATAACTTCTTTGAAAAATTGAATAAAATGAAGTTATTTCTTACACACGAAGATTATTATACACATATTTGGTCTACTTATCATAATTACTGAGATATCCATTTCGAGTATTTCTGTAACAAGCATGCATATGCAACTTTAATACGGACAAATTATGCAAGTTACATCGATATTTCTACATATCACTTAATGATATTTTGTGGAAAAAACTTTTAAAACGAGAATCTTGCAAGGCGTTGGGATTTTCTAAGGCTACTTGAGAATGTTGAAAGAAAATTCCATAAATCTCATTTTTCTGCAATAGTTTCGCTTTGTCGCGATGATAAACTATGAAAGAATACCGTGTGTAGCATACTTCTGAAAATTTGGTGGTTTTCTAAAATGACTCTGCCTGTGATATTGGTACCATTGTTTACGCTTGAATCTGTTTTACATTTACCCCTTGTTAAACACGATTTTGTCATGTTATTGTCTCTTATAAAATAAACTGCTTATTTTTATTTTAATAAATATGTATTTTTTAATTTCTTGTCCAATGCGTATGCTATTGAAAATAATTCTGTATAAAGTTTGACATAGATGCCTCAGAAGCAGACGTTTTGCCACTTAATTTCCACGAGTAATTATATAAAATATTTTGAAAACCAAAAAAATGATTAAGCAATAACAATGCTAGTCGGCTTCAGTTTAGTTTAAAAGTTGTCAAATTTATTCACCAAAGAAAAGTTTATGCAAATATAATTTTTAATCATATTTGCTCATATTTTATGTTTGTCATATTTTAAGTTATCTTTTCCTTTCATGACAATTTTTCAATAACTGGCATTTTGACAAATATTTCAGTATGTTTTAAAGTACTCAAATTTGTTTGCAAGTACACATACATCCACTAAAATTATGTGATCTAATAGAAAATATGTACCAGATATAAGAGCATTTTTTATTTTATTTTTTTTTATCTCTACTAGTCAAGAAAATATTTTATATATTTTTTTAGAGAGGGGGGGTTAAAAACACAGTCTTCAACTCACAATAAGAAAAAAATTAATGTATTTTAATTTCTTTAGTTTCTTTTAGTTTCCCATATACAAAGTATAAAAAAAAATAAATGGGGCGGTAACCTATGATTGTCGAAGTTCTGTGGAATAACCGTATATAGAATTTTACATGCAAATGCCGAGTTAGAAACAAAGTGCAATAATTTAAAGCGAATTTTTTTTTCAGAAAGTAATACATAACGTAGTTATATTTCAAAATGCTCAAATGTTATTCTAAATTGATCAAAATCAAATTTTTAATTATGTTCCCATTGTATAGTGTACAAATTAGTTTATTCAGTTCTATAGGCATAAACTGTTGAATAAATATTTCCCGAGAACACAGGTTTTATCCAGTTTGTGCCATGCCAT
This sequence comes from Maratus michaelseni, assembly GCA_963931845.1. Classification (NCBI taxonomy): domain Eukaryota; kingdom Metazoa; phylum Arthropoda; class Arachnida; order Araneae; family Salticidae; genus Maratus; species Maratus michaelseni. The sequence goes on along the minus strand of OZ007586.1, from coordinate 137,786,717 downwards.
TGCAATTTATATTTTATAATACTGTTTATTTGACGTGTTTGAAGTGAATGCGCCTATTTGAAAAATAAGATGGTTAGTGTTCCATACAATTGGAAAAACTTTGGAGAAAAAAATAATTGATCTAGTATTTTCAATGGCTGCTGAGGTCTTTGAATGGTTATATATATAAAACTTTGAAAACCAGAAAAATAATTAATCTTAAGATTATTAATCCGCTTCAGATTATTTGAACACTGGATTGCTTTCCTCAAAAAACTTAAACGTATTTCTGTCGTATCGGTGAGATCTCATAATGCAATTTTCATATTTATTACACCAATATTTCGAGGAAAGGGAACAGATGTGTTACACTCACGCTAAAATGTAAACAAAAGATTGGCGACTGTTTGGTTGGCGCGATTTCCAAGACTGCGCCAAACGAATAACTTAATACAATGGCTAGGTTGCCATTAAAGGAAAAAATCCCCTAAATTTGGCGACTTTTTTCTTTTTTTTAACGGATTAATTTTTTTTTTTTTTTTTTTAGCGTGAGTGTAAAGCATCTAAGCCGAGGAAAGATAATATTTAACTAGAAATGTATGTCCTTTAGCCTTTAATCGCAAGAATTAAACTACAGAAAATTGCCGTCTCGAAACACACCTTTACTCCAAACACGCCAGAAGTGACTCTTATATGTACAATTATAGTAATCCGATTTTAAAAGTAATCCTATTTATTCGTTAAAGAAATTTTTGCCCCAAAAATAAATTTTAAAGGAATATTCATGTTCATTAATCCTATCCGTTTTGCTTATTTTTAACCTAACGCATCTTAATCTCTCTCATTTTAAAAGAATTCTTAATCGGGGAGTTTGCCCTTCACTCATAACTTAATTAAAATGAAAGACTTAAGATATTTTTATGGGAGGGTGGCTATACTTTTTTAAAACTCTAAATTTTTTTTTACTCTTCTCGAACTTTGATATTATTCCAAGTATTTTTATAAAAATAAATTTTTGGTTATACTCTTGATGTGTGTAGTGGGATGAATAAATAGAATACTACTCTTAACAATAATCTGCAAAATGAGTAAAATCTACAAATTTAATTATATTTGAACGTAGAAACTTTCCATTCGAATTTCTGTATCTTAAAAACATGTTCTTGGTGGCTGCATCAATATCAAGAAGTGCATTTTGAAGATAGAGAAAAAATAAGGATATAAAAATGGGTTAACAAGAGGGCTATGATGTCTTGCATTCACGCACCTGTTTTTTTTATCTGTTCTAAAATGAGAAAAAGGCGCCAAATTTTGGGGATTTTTTCTTTTAATAGTAACCTGGCTATTGTATTAAGCAAGGCCTCCTTATCATAGTATCAGACTTCACAATCAGCAAGTTTTCTTTGACCGCATGGTTGTCCTGCTACTAGCGCCATCAATAGTCAGTAATAGGCATGATCTCCATGGTAATAGGTGTATTTACGACACGAAATGTTTTTCACAGCTCCATTTGTTCTATGCATTTGCTTATGAACTAGTATCGGTAGTATCCACCAGGCGGCGATACTTTCCGGAGAAAGTCAATGAATAAGTTGGCAATTACCGCGGACATTTTCTCCCATAGACTTTCTCCGGATTGACAAGTCTAATCTATGATAAGGGAGTCTGCTTGTAAATATCGCCAATCGAAAAGTCGCCAAATATCGGTGCGTGAGTGTATCATATCTGTTCCAACAAGAGTAACGATGCTGTCCTGGAAATCCACAAATTGCCTAGCTAAGTATTTAGCATACATAGTTGCAGGGAAAATCTTTTAAATAGGAAAAAATTGGGTACCAAAAAATTTTCAGTTAACGTATTTACTTATAATTTTAAGTTACTATTTATAATTAAAGAAGTGTTGCCACATAGTTCTTTCGGGATGGAATCTAGCACGTTCTTTCTTTCGTCTTGCTTTCCGAAATATTTCAGCATTTTACGCAGTATCTGGCTTATTTTAAAATTACATTTTAGTGCATTTCCCAAACAGTTCTAAAAGCAGACTAAAAAGGGACTTACCGTCAAAAAGGAGCTAAGTTATCCCTTTTTGAGCCACTTTTGTCCCTGTTCTTGATTGACCAGTTGGCAAACTTCAGTCCAATGACCAAAAATTGAATTTAAAATGTAAATGAACAGAGAGAAAAAATATTTGATTTTTATTTACGAAAATGTATTAGTTATAATTAAATCGTGCAGAAAAATATATTCTTAAGCATGGATGTAGGAATCTGTAACTGGAAGGATAACGTCAGTACCATCACATAAGCCGCTTTCTACCTGAACGTTGCCACTACGTTTGGGGTGCCTGTGGAGTATTAATCCCAGAATTCATAGCGGATAGGAGGACAGTATGGCGCGTTTATCGCTATTTGGCTCCTTTTACGCTTTACATTCACTAACTTTTATTTGAGTGTTAGTTCGTACACAGATTAAATGTAGAATCAGTATACAGAGTTCATCGTTATAGACCGGGAGGCAGCAGCACATACAATCACCTCATCGAGTTCACGGCTGAAATTCCAGAATTAGTTAAAACTCGATTCGCATATTAAAACGCAATCGGTCTGCCAAGTCATATCTTGGTGGAAAACACCAGATTTTAGCGGTTGGCTCGTAGGTTTACCACTGTGTTTTCCTGCACCCAAAGGTATGAAAACATGGAGCACTGGGAGCAGGAACACACAATGGTAAACCTACGAGCCAACCGCTAAAATCGGGTTTTCGGGTGTTTTCCACCAAGATATGACTTGGCAGACCGATTGCGTTTTAATATGCGAATCGAATTTTAACTAATTTTGGAATTTCAGCCGTGAACTCGATGAGGTGATTGTCTGTGCTGCCGCCTCCCGGTCTATTAACTCATTTCTCATTTTCTCTCGGCGAATTGTTGATTGATATTTTAATGTTTATTAGCGAATCATTCTAAACTTTTAAGTTTGATGCTGAGAATTATAAATTTTTAAAACTGATATTAAAGGGTTAAAGACTTTTTTTTAATAAGTTATTTAAGTTGATCAAGATATGTATTTATTATTCTGTTAAAATGATGCATTTGTTTTTAAGTCTAAAAGATATTAACTTCTTGCAATTTCTTTAAACGTGTAATGTTCCGTTCAAGCTTCATTAAAAATTAAACAATTATTTTAACTTTATTAGCTCAATTATTGATCAAAAATACATATACGAAACGAAATGCCATCATTAAAAAAAAAAAAAAAGGTATTTTATTTCTTATATCAGCAAATAGTTGCTTCAATTAGAAAAAAAATATATGGAATTCTCTAAAACTTTACATTTCTCTAACTTGCTCAAAATATATTTATTTTTAAAATGCTTGTTTTTATAAAAACCAAACACATTCAAAAATACTTTGATAAATTGTGCGTAAGAGTTTCAGAAACTCTAATTCAAATCCAAAATACACTATATTGCCAAAGGTGACCGGTCACTTGCGATTTTAGACGTTTTGTTAACTATCTAGAAAAATACATGAGGAATTAACCTGAAACTGCAGGTATGTAAACAGTATTGTATAGGTTATATATTTCCGCGAAGATTTTTTCACGAAACCCCATAGGGGACTGTCAACAAATTGAAAAAGAACGAATATCTTTTGGATAGCCATGTAAAAACTAATGTAGGAAAGGCGTTCGAACTCGAGATTATTATTAAGTGGCTTATTGTAATATACTGTGTTCATTTTTATGAAGATAGCATGTATACTCGTAGAGAAATTAAGGTTTTTATAAAAATAATCCCAAATTTCGCCTAGTTTTTTGCTTATAATTTGCAGAGTTCTTAATATAAAGCAAAGTTCTTATCAGAAAATATGACAAACAACATTGTACATAATACTCTGCAAATCAGAATTAAAAAATGGAAGAAAAATGAGCAGGTTTACTAAAATGTTTCACTGCGCATGCGCGAATGCAATCAAAATATAATATGCATAATGTATTAGCTAAGTATATAGAGCAACTTTTGTGAAAGTCTCCAAATCATAGCTTAAAAATTCTAAAAATTATCGTCGATAGAATAAGCTCGAAATCCATTGTTCCCAAAAGGGAGCAAAAATATGAGGGGTTGTATCCAAATATAGTAGTACGTGCAATATTGTGTACGCTATCTTGGCACTAATCAACAGATATTTGATACAACCCCTCATCTTTTTGGGAACAACGGATTTCGAGCTTATTCTATCGACGATAATTTTCAGAATTTTCAAGTTATGATTTTAAGACTTTCACAAACGTTGCTCTATATACTTAGCTAATACATTATGCATATTATATTTTGATTGCATTCGCGCATGCGCAGAGAAACATATTTTAGTAAACCTGCTCATTTTTCATCCAATTTTTATTATTTTCAACTCTGGTTGCAGAGATTTATGTACATTGTTGTTTGTCATATTTTCTGAAAAGAACGTTTTTTTATATTAAGAATTCTGCAAATCATAAGCAAAAAACTAGGCGAAATTTGGGGCTGTTTTTATAAAAACCTTAATTTCTCTACGAGTATACATGCTATCTTCACAAAAATGAGCACAGTATATTACAATAAGCCACTTATTAATAATCTCGAGTTTGAACGCTTTTGCTACATTAGTTTTTACAGGGTTATTCAAAAGATATTAGTTTTTTTTTCAATTTGTTGACAGTCCCCTATGGGGTTTCGTGAAAAAATCTTCGCGGAAACATATAACCTGATACTATACTGTTTACACACCTGCAGTTTCAGGTTAATTCCTCATGTATTTTTCTAGATAGTTAACAAAACGTCTAAAATCGCAAGTGACCGGTCACCTTTGGCAATATAGCGTATACAGAGTCAGTTACTAACAGTGTTGAATTCAGACACTTTTCTCCGGGAAAACTTCTGTTTTAGTATCTAACTTTAATATAAAATTCAACTGTAAATACTTTTTTAATGACTGTAAAGAATTATTTACACATTTGTCTGCTAAACATTTTTTCAAAGTAAAAAAAAAAAGGCATATACATCTCATTAAGTGCAAGCTCCCAGTGCAAGCCTTTTTAATAGCAGTGTATAAAAAATATATTTACTCACATTAGATACCTGTCGCACCCGTTTGTGACTGAAGTAGAAATATTTAAGCAATTATATATATGTGGTGGATTTGATTTGTTGATTAGAAAAAATGAAAGGCTATTTCGTGAAAACAATTTAATATGGTTCAAATTTTGGAAATTAATTAAAACCATGTATATAAATATTTTGTTCATATTACATTCTAGTAAGTGCAATTAAAAAATTAAAAATTGCTTACTTAGATTTTCACCTAAATTAGAAAAGATTTTATGCCCATTATTGATCCGTTTATCTAATTTTTTAATACAAAGTATACACATCACAAGTCGCATAATACACGCGAGGCTAACGAAAGAGAAAGGCTACCGCGGTGTTTTACGCGTATCTTTTTTTTTACAGACCGCGGGAGTCACGTGATGTTCGAATGCACCAATGCAGGTGTACGAAAAGAGCTTAACGTCACTCTAGCGGTCTGCGAGGCTAACGAAAAAGAAAGGCTACCGCGGTGCTTTACCCGTATCTTTTTTTACAGACCGCCGGAGTCACGTGATGCTCGAATGTACCAATGTAGGTGTACGAAAAGAGCATCACGTCACTCTAGCGGTCTGCGAGGCTAACGAAAAAGACAGGCTACCGCGGTTCATTCCACTTATCTTTTTTTACAGACCGCTAGTGTGACGTGATGCTCTTTTCGTACAACTGCATTGGTGGATTCGAGCATCACGTGACTCCCGCGGTCTGTAAAAAAAGAGACGCGTAAAGCACCGCGGTAGCCTTTCTTTTCCGTTAGCCTCGAGCGGTCTGTAAAAAAGGGTAAGTGGAATGCACCGTGGTAGCATGTCTTCCTCGTTAGCCTCGAGCGGTCTGTAAAAAACATAAGTGGGATGCACCGCGGTAGCCTGTCTTTTTCGTAAGCCTCGATACACGTCACACACGTATACAATGCACATAAACATGTATTCAGTAGAAATAAAAGGTGAAGCTTTATGCTCAGTTTTTATGATAAAGAGGGGCACAGTGTAGGATAATTTAGGAGTCCCCCACCTACTTGCAGAACATTAGCTCTTTTTCTCTTTTCTGCTTTTACACATCTACATCTACATTTATACATTTTTATAAATAGAAATTTTAAATTAAAATAAGATAAATAAGACAACTTGAAAGCTAAACGGCTTGAAAGACACCTGTGGAGCTAGTGCTTAAAAGAAGGTTTACAGAACTAATCGTGATTGAAATAAAAACATCGAACAAGGTGAAAAAATACACCAAAACTTCGCCAAGCACTTTTGATTTACTAGAATCCAAATCCCAGAATTCCCGGACGAAATGAGACCTACAGTAACTTCTTATGCTACTTCTAGTTGGTTCCTAGTTCGATGGATTTAAGTAATTGGATTTCAAAACTAAAATTAACAGGGACGGACGTAGCCAGAGAAATATCGAGGCTAACGAAAAAGACAGGCTACCGCGGTACAGTCCACTTATCTTTTTTTACAGACCGCTAGAGTGACGTGAAGCTCTTTTCGTACACCTGCATTGGTGGATTCGAGTATCACGTGACTTCCGCGGTCTGTAAAAAAAGATAAGTGGACTGTACTGCGGTAGCCTGTCTTTTTCGTTAGCCTCGAGAAACATACAAATTTTTCTCTATTTTTGAAATTAAAGTGACTAATCAGAATCCTGGATCTTTGCGAAAATTCTGCGTTTTTCGAAAGTCTCAAAAAATATAAGATTCAGCGTGGTCAATCGCAACCAACGAAATAAAAGGCCGGTTCAAGACTTTTAAAACAACGTTACATGGAAATTGGTACAAAACTATGGGCGCGACACTTTGTACCAATCGCCGTGTAAAGATGATCCAGTCCGAGGGTAAAAAAAAAGACAGGCTACCGCGGTGCTTTCCAATTATCTTTTTTCGTGATTTGAGCATCACGTAATTCCCGCGGTCTTTAAAAGTGTAAACGTGTAAAAACACCGCGGTAGCCTTTCTTTTTCGTTAGCCTCGTTCCAGCCGAGGCTAACGAAAAAGACAGGCTACCGCGGTGCTTTACGCGTATCTTTTTTTACAGACCGCGGGAGTCACGTGATGCTCGAATGCACCAATGCAGGTGTACGAAAAGAGCATCACGTCACTCTAGCGCTCTGTAAAAAAAGATAGGTGGAATGCACAGCGGTAGCCTGTCTTTTTCGTTAGCCTCGCGTTCCAGCCGAGGCTAACGAAAAAGACAGGCTACCGCGGTGCGTTCCACTTATCTTTTTTTACAGACCGCTAGAGTGACGTGATGCTCTTTTCGTACACCTGCATTGGTGGATTCGAGCCTCACGTGATTCCCGCGGTCTGTAAAAAAAGATACGCGTAAAGCACCGCGGTAGCCTTTCTTTTTCGCTAGCCTCGGTTCCAGCCGTGTGACGTTTCAAACTTCATAAATCAGCCGTGTATTTCGTTGGTCGCGAGTCCTAGTTTTCGAAAACTGGATCCCTGTTACAGATAATAGGGGAACAATAACAAACATGACATTTCTCTTAATGTTTATCTTTGTAGCCACTATGGGGTTTTCTTCGCATATCTTGGGGAAGAAAGCAGGGCTACACTAGATACCGGGCTGTCTCATTCATTATGATGACGTCACAAGTAGAGTTGCAAAAATCCGGTTTATTCCCAGGTTTATTTCCAATAGACCTGGTTTATTCCCAAAGAACCCGGTTTATTCCCAGGTTTAAACCGGGTTTTTTTCTAGCCTTTGCATCTCCAGTCAGAAGTGGTGGCTGGCTGCTACCAGCAATTGGTACAAAGGGACGCGACCATCGTTTTGTGCCAATCGTTGTATGTCTTGGGTTTTGTCGTTTCGCTTTGTACCAATCGCTGTTCGCGGACAGCCACCATTTGTAACGTCATGATAATGATTGAGCCAGCCCGGTATCTAGGGTAGCCCCAGGGCTACACTACATACCGGGCTTGCTCATTCATTATGATGACGTCAAAAAAGGTGGCTGACTAGGAGGAAAGACATACAGCGATTGGCACAAAACGATGGGCGCGTTGCTTTGGACCAATCGCTGGTCGCGGTCAGCCACCATTTGTGACGTTTTGAGAGTGAATGAGCAAGCCCGGTATCTAGTGTTGCCTTGGTAGCCCTGAAGAGTGCCTTCTAATGTCTAATAGGAAGGTAGCGACATGGGGGCAGTTAAATTTGATTGGTTATGACTCTTTTGGACAAAACCGAATAGACAAGCATCTTAACAAGCCGTGACTACCGAAATACATGGCCGATTCCTAGAGTTGCAAAAATCCGGTTTATTCCCAAGTTTATTTATAATATACCCGGTTTATTCCTAGGTTTATTCCCAAATAACCTGGTTTATTTCCAAAAAACCCGGTTTATTCCCAGGTTTAAACCGGGTTTTTTCTAGCCGTTGCAACTGTACCGATTCCTGACTTTTAAAACGTCAAACGGAGTCAAGCAACACTAGATACTAGAGTTGCAAAAATCCGGTTTATTCCTAGATTTATTCCCAAAAAACCCGGTTTAAACCGGGGTTTTTTCTAGCCTTTGCAACTCTACTAGATACCGGGCTTGCTCATTCATTTTCATGACGCCAAAAATAGTGGCTGGCCGCGACCAGCGATTGGTACAAAGAGATGCGCCTATCGTTTTGTGCCAATCCCTGTATGTCTTTCGTCGTGGCCAGCTACCATTTGTAACGTCATGATAATGAATGAGAAAGCCTGGTATCAGAGCTACACTAGTTACCGGGCTTGCTCATTCACTGTCATGACGTCACAAATAGTGGCTGGCCGCGACCAGCGATTGGTACAAACAGGGCTACACTACATACCGGGCTTGCTCATTCATTATGATGACGTCACAAAAGGTGGCTGACTAGGAGGAAAGACATACAGCGATTGGCACAAAACGATAGGCGCGTTGCTTTGGACCAATCGCTGGTCGCGGTCAGCCACCATTTGTGACGTTTTGAGAGTGAATGAGCAAGCCCGGTATCTAGTGTTGCCTTGGTACAAAGCAGCGTGCCCATCGTAATGTATCAATCGTTGTATGCGCGTTGTTGTAGAAGAAATAAATACACATTTGAATAGTTCTCATCTTTTAGGAATATCTTCTAAAGTGCTTCAACATTATAACCCTGTGGATCGTCTGTTGGGAAATAATTATTAACGTCTGTGGCAACACCAAGTTTGTCTTGCCAGTTTGGCAACGTTATGTTCTGTTGTCACTTGGAATGTAAAAAGTAGAAACGATGTGTGCTTGCTGCCGGTATTTTCGGTTAAGATGTTCTGTAGTATATTAGTCCAGAAATTTTACCTAGCTGTTCTTCTTTTGTAAATAAACTATTTTATTCTTATATAGTCACTTAGCTGATATTTAAAACTCAACATGGTAGCCGAGTGCGGTTGCAAATCGGGCTAGTGACTAATAACAAATAGAAGTAACGTAAAAACGAAGGTTCTGTTGTAAAATTCGAACCACTAAAAAAGAAAACAAAATGACTAATATGTATGAAGATGTTTCTCACGTTGAAAGGCTTCGTGACTCAAGTTCATTCGCGCTCTGGAAATTTCAAGTAAGCGTAATATTAAAATCAAACTCTTTGCTCGACGTTGTAAATGGAATTGAAAAAAAAGAAGGCCAACCGGCAGATGTTAGGTTGTGGGAAAAGAAAGACGCTAAAGCTCAACAGATAATTGTAACAACTATAGATAAGAAGGTAATGATGCATATTTTGAATTGCGAAAATTCACATGACATGTACAGTAAGTTATGCAGTATTTTTGAGAGAGATACAGAACAACAAAAGTGTACTTTATTACAAGATTTTTTTTAACTACAGCTTTAGTGCAGAAACAGATATCGCTACACACATAAGCAGATTAGAAAACATTGCTTTTAAATTGAAGGCCCTGAATAAACAAATTGATAATGAAATGGTTATATCTAAAATTTTATTCACACTTCCAGAACAGTATAAGCATTTTAGAAGTGCTTGGGACTCTACTAACACAAAAGAAAAAACCTTAGAGAATTTAACAGCAAGATTATTGAATTATTGCAAGATTATTGAGAGTCATGTATAGAAAATGTAAACAAGAATGAGGAGTCAGTTGCTTTCAAAATATTGGAGAGAAGATGTTTCAAGTATAACAGCTCTGATCATTTGGCAAGATCATGTGGTAAAAGTAAAAATCCAATAAAAAGTGTTAAAGAATAGAGATGTTTTAAATGTGACAGCAAATTTCATTTGGCTAGAGATTGTAATAAAGGTAAAAATAATCATCCTCGGTGCAGCATTTGTAAGAAAGATAATCATTCTGAAAAAGATTGTTATTTTCGTAAAAATGGAAAAACAGCAGTTTCCTTTCTTGCTCAAGAATCTAGAGATACGTCTTTAGTTAATAAATTTGTGGTAGATTCGGGATCCTCTTCCCATATGGTAAATAATAAAATAATGCTGAAAAATCCTATGAAGATTTCTACTGAAATTGGATTAGCAAAGAAATCTGAAGTAATGAAAGCTGAGTGTTTTGGTACAATAGAAACTGATAGTTGCACATTACAAAATGTACTCTATGTTCCACAGCTGAGTAAAAACCTGTTATCTGTTAATGCAATTACAGAAAATAATGGAGAGGTAAAATTTATTGAAGATAAAGTAGAAATTTCAAAAGATGGAGAAATTGTTTTGGAGGGATATAAAAACAATAAAGGACTGTACGAAATAGATTTAAATCAACAAAATGAGGCTTTGATTTGTGAGCAGAAAACTCCAACTTTGTGGCATCGAAAACTTGGACACTTAAGTAGTAAATATATAAAAATATTATTGAAAAATTCAAATGGCATAGATCTAAAATATGATAACATTAAAATGATAGAAAATCCATGTGATATTTGTCTTAAAGCCAAACAGACTAGATTTCCATTTAAATCGCAAAGAACAAGAGCAACTAGACCATTAGAGCTGATCCATACCGATATTTGTGGCCCAATAGAAGTGAGTACATGGGACAGAAAAAGGTATTTCTTAACATGTTTGGATGATTATACTCATTTTGCCATGGTCTTTCTATTAAAGAACAAATTTGAAGTTGCAGATGTTCTTAAACAATATATTGAAGAAGTCGAAGCTAAGTGGTCACTTCGTGTCTCTAAATTACGCTGTGACAATGGAGGAGAATGTTTCTCATAAGCTAGTTAACTGGTGCAAATATAAAGGGATTGTTTTGGATTATAACATTCCACATACACCACAGCTTAATGGAAAAGCGGAACGACTAAATCGAACACTCTTTGAAAAAGGTCAGAGCTCTAATTTTTGATTCAGGAGTCGAGAAAGAAATGTGGGGTGAAGTATTGCGAACTGCAGCCTACCTCCTTAACAGAAGCCCAACAGAGTCTATAAGTGTTACTCCCGCTGAAATGTGGTTCCAAAAGAAACCAGGTTTGTCAAGATTACAAATATTTGGTAGTGTAGCTTATGCTAAAATACTTGGCTGGCTGAAGAAATTGGATAGTCGAAGTAATAGGCTCATCTTTGTTGGATATGCTGAAAATGGCTACAGATTATGGGATCCAAGAACTAAGAAAATACAGTCTTCAAGGGATGTGATATTCATTGAACCTAAAGTTGATAAACTGAATGATTTGATATCACCATTCAACTACTTTGATTTTCAAGATGACGGTAGTGAAGATGAGGAAAATCCTGACAACATAAAAAAAGGACATCAGAAGATCAAAACATTGAAGAATTTGGACGAGGGAAAAGAATAAAGAAACCTCCTGTTTACTTTGGTGATTATGCTTTGCTAACATATGAAGAGGCCATTAATGGAGATGATAAAGAATTGTGGAAAGAAGCCATAGAGGATGAAAAGAAATCCTTAGAAAAAAATGAAACTTGGCAAGTGGTTGACAGAAATGCGGTAAAAACTAAGAGGATATTGAGTAACAAATGGATATTTAAAATTAAAGATAGTGGCAAGTACAAAGTCCGTTTGGTTGTGAGAGGTTGTGAACAAAAATATGGTCTTGATTATGAAGAAACTTATAGTCCAGTAGTAAGCATTATTCCATTGAGAACTATTTTTGGACTGGCATTGAAGAAACAATATAAAATGATGAAATTTGACATTAAAACAGCTTTTTTGTATGGGAAATTGAACGAGGAGATTTACATGAGTATGCCAAAAGGATATGATAACAGGTCTAAGGTGTGTAAACTTCAAAAATCATTGTATGGTTTAAAACAAGCACCTGTAAAATGGAACAAAAGATTAATAGATTTTTTGAGGAAAAGTGGTTTTGTACAAATTAAATGTGAACAGTGCATTTTCATAACTGAGGATAAGGGCATAATATTAGCTATTTATGTAAATGACAGAATTTTAATTGGATGTGATCATACAAGATTGATTGATTTTCTAGAGAAATTAAAAAAGGAATTTGATGTAACTTATGAAGAACCACATTCATTTCTGGGTATGAATTTAGAACTAAATAATGACACACTAAAAATCCATCAAGAACCGTATTCAAAACAAGTGTTAGAGAGATTTCGAATGTTTGATGCAAAGGCAACAAGTACACCTCTGTTACAAAATGGAACAGTGAACTGTGTTCAAGATAAAGAAAGTGAGTTCCCTTATCGAGAAGCTATTGGTAGTCTTCTTTATTTATGTAGAACAAGACCTGATTTGTCCTTCGCTGTTGCTTATGGAAGTCGCCATGTAGAAAATCCATCTGTCTGTGATATTTCTAATCTCAAAAGAACTTTAATGTAAAAAGTAGAAACGATGTGTGCTTGCTGTGCCGGTGTTTTCGGTTAAGATGTTCTGTAGTATATTAGTCCAGAAATTTTACCTAGCTGTTCTTATTTTGTAAATAAACTATTTTATTCTTATATAGTCACTTAGCTGATATTAAAAACTCAACATCGTCTTCAATATGATATTTTGGTAACGTACACAAACGAGTATAGTGACCATACATTTATTCGATGGGCAACTTTGTTGTGCTCATTATCAAGTGTTCTGAACAGACAAGGCTTTGACTTAGCATTAGAAATAGCCCATAAGACTATTACTACATTTTGTATCCATGCTAATAGATATGAAGCATTCGTGTCTTTAGGCTGTCCTATATAAGAGTTTGTTTTAGTTTATGCTAAATGAATGTCCATGTTTTGTATATAATCGATCACTTTTTAGGAACAATTTTTTATAGGCCTCTAGAAACTACCTAATAGATAAATTGTGTAATTACTTTAATATCCTTTAAATTTTATATCTGAAGGTGCGATTCGACTGATTGCAAAACTAAACTGATTCGAGTTTAAAATTTACTATCTTGATGTTTTAACTATCATTAATGTTGCATATGCTGAATAGGTTCATTTTATTCAATTTTTCAAAGAAGTTATTTCTTACACAAGATTTTTATACACATATTTGGTCTACATATCATATTTATTGATATATCAATTTCGAGTACTTATGTAACAAGCATGCATATGCACATAGAATACGGGCAAATTATGCAAATATATTGATAATTCTACATAACAGGTTATTATATTTTAATGAAAACCTTGTAAAACGAGTCTTACAAGATATTTTGTTTTCTAAGGCTACTTGAGAATGTTGAGACAAAATTCCATAAATCTCATTTTTCTGCAAAAGTTTTGCTTGACGCAATGTTGAAATATGAAAGAATACCGCGTGACTATTGCATTCTTGTAGCATAGTTTTCAAGATTTGGTGGTTTTCTAAAAAGACTCTTCCTGTGATATTGTTATCATTGTTACGCCTGAATCTTTTTTACATTTTCCCCTCGTTAAACCCAATTTTGTCATGTTATTGTCTCTTATATAAAAGAAACTGCTTATTTTTATTTTAATAAATATGTATTTTTTTAATTTCTTGTCCAATGTGTATGCTGTTGAAAATAACTTCGTATAAAATTTGATATAGATGCTTCAGAAGCAGACGTTTTTCCACTCATCAGTAAAGCAATTAAAAAGGATTTGCAACCACAAAGCTGCACCACAGAAAGAAAAAATCGTCTTCGTTTCCAATTCGCTTAAAATTGTATATTTTCCACCTCCATTTTGATAAAGATTTTCTGTTTGTAATCTTGCAAACTTCATTTTCCAGTTATTTTTTTACTCTTCGTTTATTCACTCTAGGTCTCCATTTCCTTGTCCCTACTTATTTAATTTTTATCTTAACCTTTAATTTTATTTTTGTGTATTTATGTGTATCTTACTCACATTAAGCCCTAAAATAATCGAACGATTGCTATAACTTCAGATCTGATCAATTCAAAAATAAAGGGAAAGAACCCCGTTGATTTGTATAAAATTCTTTATAACTGAATGTGATTTGTTTTAACATAAAAATAGCATTTTTATTTTTGCATTGGTAACAAGTGGACTCTTTTGACACTTTGAATTACTTGTATCCAAACATCCATGAAAAGTATAGGGGAGACCGGTACACACTGGACCTATGGACACAGTGGACCACCCCCTAATATATATATATATATATATATATATATATATATATATATATATATATATATATTTATTTATTTATTTAAGCTTCTCTTCTATCCTAATAGACAACAGCACTGCAATGATTATTTATAACCTTCAGAAAATATGTTTAGCTCAGATTGAACTATTTTATCCTGATTGGTTGTTTTGAGCTTCTAAAAGTAAAATTTTTCATCATATTTTTATTTTTTTAGTAATTAAAGGTTATAGATAAATAAAATAAAACAGCTTTTTTGCAAAGATAAGATACTTGTTTTTATTTTAAAGTTAATATGTATAAAAGGAAGCTATAAACAATATTAATATGATTATTTATTGAACTTCAACATGGGGTACAGTGGACCACCCACTCCTGGGGCACAGTGGTCCACAATCCACTCTGCTCCTGTAATACAGAATGTTCAAAATATTTAATAATTGCTTATTTTCTATAAAGAAAGATTGTTTTAAAGTAGATTTAACTGTAAAATAAAGTAAACAAATAAAAATAACAATTTATTTAACACAGTAAGAAATATTTTGTTTTGTATTTACTGCCTTTGATAAATATAACTGTAGTCTAATTGTTGATGATTCCATTCAAGTAAGATTCATGAGACGCAAATTGAATGGAAATCTGTTTTTTTTCTCCCGTAACTGTAGATGAATCTGCTGTTGATGTCAATGATTTTATAATGTTGCTCGAAGACACAAAATTATTTCTTGAAAATTCCAGGCTCAATCTTACTCATAAATACTTTGGAATTTCATTTGCAAATTTTAATGTGTTGACTTTTTTGTACTTCAGTAATAACTTCAACTAAATTGCAATTGTTCCTCTATTAATCTGTTATTTTCAAAATATAATTAATTTTTTGTTTTTGTTTCAAAATTTATATTACTGTTATTTTGCGGGTGAAGGGGCAACAAAAAAGAATTAGATTAATGAAAAATAGATTTATATTGTATTTTAGATAATACCTAATAGTGGTCCACTTTACAAGTGTATATGATTTTTTTTTAATGTATTGAAAACTATGTTGTGAGAAAATTATGATGGATGTAAGAAGGTTTAAGGAATATTCAAAAATATTTTCCTACAGATCGATCAGTCTGTTAAAGAGAAAAAAAATTTTACTGAAAAAGTGGTCCACTGTGTACCGGTCTCCCCTATACACATTTTTAAAATTCATCGTTGTTATAAAAGGAAATGTGTTCTGGGTTTATCCTTAAACTGGGATAAAATTAATAGGAAAAGGTACCGAAAAGATAATAAGTTACCGAAAAAAAACTCTGAATGTAAAATAAACCTCATACTTAATCCGTAAGATCCTATAATTTTGTTTTAATTTTGAGGTTTTCATTTTTGTAAATGTTAATGGAAGAATGTGCCCTTAGTCTGTCGAAAAGTGAAATAACTCTTTCTCGATACTAATAAAATTTAGAATATGAATTAATTTTTCAGAATTAAAAATAATTTTTCGAAATAAAAAGCCTAGACTATGATTGGTCAGATTCAAATGTATGTTATAAAATAATTCAAAATTATTATTTTGGGAAAAATATAAATTAAAAATATTTAAAAGAAAATGTGCATTCATTTCTGTAAGCATCAGCTATTAGCTAAACATTTCCAGAAATTACACCAATTTCTCTAGTTTGTGACACGCTATTGCATTTCAGAGTTTAAAATTTTGATTTCGCGTGTTTGAAGCGATTACACATTTTGGAAAAATAAGACAGTTATTATTTCCTAAAGTTGGGAAAACTTTGAAGAAAAAATTGATCTAGTATTTGAATGGCTTTTGAGGGTTTCGAGTGATTTATATACAAAATTTTGAAAACAAAAAAATGATTAAGCAATAAGAATGCTACTCGGCTTAAGTTTAGTTTAAAAGTTGTCAAGTTTCGTCACCAAAGAAAATTTTATGCAAATATTTTTAATCATATTTGCGCATATTTTGTTTATTATGTTTGTAATATTTTATCTTTTCCTTTCAAGACAATTATTCAATAACAGGTATTTTGACCAATATTTCAGTATGTTTTAAAGTACTCAAATTCGTTTACAAGTACACATAAATCCACTATAATTACGTGATCTAAAAGAAAATATGTACAGATTTAAGATGCTGTTTGATTTTTTGTTTATCTCTACTAGTCCAGACAGTCAGATTATATAAACCTTTTTTGAATTTTGTAAAAATTTAGTTTTCAACCCACACTAAGAAATCTTCTGCAGTATATTTTAACTTCTTTCTTATACGTTACCGCATACAAAGTGTATAAAAAATCAAAAATGAAGAGACTACCTATGATTGTCGAAATTCTGTGGAATAATCCTACATAGAATTGTGCATGCAAATGCAGAGTTTCAATCAAAGTGCAATAATGTTAAGATCTAAAATCGTTTTTTTTTAAGATACATATCGTAGTCATATTTTAAAATGTTAAATTTATTCTAAATTACTCAAAATTAATATTTTTTTTATTATGCTCATCTTTTATAATACACAAATTTGTGTATTCATTTCTGTAGGCATCAAATATTAAATATTTCTTGAAAACACGCCAAGTTTTCTCCAATTTGTGCCAGGCTATTGCATTTTAGAGTTCATAATTCTGTTGATTTCACTTGTTTGAAGTGAATGCGCAATTTTGAAAAATAAGATGGTTAGTGTTCCATAAAATTGGTAAAACTTTGGAAATAAAATAATTGATCTACTGTTTTGTATGACTCTTAAGGTCTTCGATTGGTTATATATAAAATTTTGAAATCCAGAAAAATGCTTAATGTTAATAAAATTGTTAATCGGCTTCAGATTAGTTTAACACTTGATTCCTATCTTCAAAAAAGGGTCATTCCATGGTAACTTACGTTACAGTTAGAATAATTGACTTCAGTAATTTTAGTCATATAACACTAAAAAATATTCAAAAGGTAATGTTTATATGTTTTGTTAATTAAACCTATACAAAGCTAAATTTGGATAAAAATTACTTAAATTTAGTACTATTTCTTGAACGCTAAAAATTATATTTAGTATGGTAATTTAAGTTTCTGACAAAAAGAACGTTAGTTACCATAATAAATATAATGACCAGTGTCCAAAAATAGCACTAAAGGTAGATAATTTTCATCCAAATTTCGCTTTGGATAGGTTTAATTAACAAATCATATCAACATTACATTTTCAATGTTTTTTGGTGTTATGTTATGAAAATTACTAAAGAAAATTATTCTAAATGTAACGTAAGTTACCATGGAATGACTCAAAAACTTACGTAATTGCTGCCATGGAATCTGTGAAATCACATCGGATAATTTTCATATTTATACATAAATATATTTGGGAAAGTTAGTAATTAACTAGAAATGTGTCCTTTTGCCCGTAATTGCAAAAGTTAGACTATGCCAAATTGGCGTCCCAAAACATGACATTCTTATCTTGTAAAACTGTATCTTGCTGATAGAAGGATTGTAATGGAGTGTTAAAAGGAATCATGTTTATTCATTAAAGAAATTTTTTGCCTCCAAAAAGGAATTTTAAATCACTATACGTGTTCATTCTGTCAGTTTTTTTTTTTAATTTTTAACCCCCCTAATCTCTTTAACATATTTTAAAGGAGTTCATAATCGGTTTACAATGTGCATTCCCTCTTAACTTCAGTAAAATGAAACAGACTTCAGATATTTTTATGGGAAGGTAGTCATACGTTTTTTAATCTCTAAATTTTTTTACCCATCTCTAACTTAAGCTAACTAATTGGCTATTATGCCAAGTATTTTTTTTTAATTTCATTTTTGGTTATGCTCTTGGTGCGTGTGTATGTAGGAGAGGGGGGGGGGTGAGAAAATAAAATACTACTCTAAAAATTACCTGCAGAATGATTAAAATGTACAAGGTACATTAAGAAAAAAACCTACGCATTTCGAACTTCGAAACATTCAATTCAAACTATTGTATATTCTCCTTTCAATTTGTCTTGCTATATTTCTCTACATATAATTTTCCATTCCTCTATCTTAAAAACATGAAATATGAGTTTGTCTTTGGTGACTGTATCCATATCGAGAAGGGCATTTTGAAGATTGTGTAAAAATGTGTATATAACTGTTAAAATAAGGATATAAAAATTCGTTAAAAAGAGTAGCTATGCTGTTCTGGAAATCATAGAATTGCCTAGCTAAGTATTTAGCATACATGGAGTGGCAGGAAAAATATTTTAAATTTGAAAAAAATGGTTCCATAAAATTTCCAGTTTTACATATTTACTTATTTTATGTTTAATACATATAATTAAACAAATCGGCGTTGCCACATAGTTCTTTCATGACTGAATTTAACAATATTTGTGTCGTCTAGCCTCCTGAAAAAGTTGTTTCAGCACCTTACACCGAATCTAGCTAATTTTAATGTTACGTTCTAGTGCATTTCCAAAACAGTGCTAAAAGCGGGCTAAAAGAGAGAATATTGGCTAAATTATCCTTTCTTTAGCCACTTTTGTCTCTTTGCCATCCGTTCAAAGAAAAACACTGCAGTTCAATGATCAAAATTTGAAATATTGTATTGTTCCACTACGCTGATTTTTTGGGAAAAGGTGTTTTAAAATTTTATTGCATTACTTAAACGTATGCATGACATTATATTTGGGCTCAAACAAAATAGGATACAAAATAAAAAAGTAATGGTTTAGAGATTTCTTGTGCTATTGAACATACAGAATGCCAATTGAAATACTGAAGCTTCGGATTACTTGGACCCCAAGCAAAACATGTTTTAAATCAGTTCTGGGTGTATTGTGTTTCTAATTAGTGCTGCTGCTTGTAGTTTATTGGTGATTCACATCAATACTCTCAACACAGTAGATCCAGCACAGATTTAAAACACTTTTTTTTTCCTTTAATATTTCAGTATATTTTAAAGTACTGAAATATGTTTACGTATAAATCCATTAGAAATGTGATCTAATAGAAAATATGCTCTGATTTGAGATCTTTTTAATTTTTTTGTGCATCTCTACTAGTCGAGAAAATATCAAATATTATATAAACCTTTTGGATTTTGTAATAACGCAGTTTTCAACGTATTTTAATGATATATTGTTTGAAAATGAATTTTAACTTTTCTAAAATTTTCACATACAAAGTATCTAAAAAATTGAAACTGGAATTAGTTTTTTACTGTGAAATGAATCTTAGTCACATACGTTCAAGTTAGCGATTACACA
The DNA here is from genome assembly GCA_963931845.1 of Maratus michaelseni. Taxonomy (NCBI): domain Eukaryota; kingdom Metazoa; phylum Arthropoda; class Arachnida; order Araneae; family Salticidae; genus Maratus; species Maratus michaelseni. The sequence goes on along the minus strand of OZ007586.1, from coordinate 137,766,863 downwards.
TACTTACTATGCAGAATTCTATAAATGTGGAGAGAATTACTGCAGAATTCTATAGTGTGATAAATATGGAGAGAACTTTAAAAAAATGTTTTCTTTGTATTTTAACAATTTCTTAGGTATAAAGGGATTAATTTAATTTTTTAATAAAATTTTATTAACACTTCGTTGGCGTGCTGTATCTGACAGGTACATTACGTAGTTTGAAGGCTTGCGTTAGTTTAATATGCTTTAAACGTATTTTATTTTTGGTACCAAACACCACCTCCTCTACACCTGAAAACCATTTTTTTATATAAATACATAGAATATTTTATTGTAATATATATATATATATTGTTACAAAATGTTATTTCATACAAATGTCATATAATATTTATACAATAAATAATTATTTTATTATATAAAAATCAATCTTTAAAAAATTAATTAGGTTAATTAAACAAAATGAACGAAAAATTAGACTTGTATACTGCATTTGGTGTCTCAATGGATCATTTTCTACAAAACATTACATACTTTAAAGAAAAATACATACATACTTAAAAAAATATTCATGGCAATATGGTTGGGCTTTTACAAAATAGGATACAAAATAAAAAATAATGGTTTATCGATTTCTGGTAGTACGGATTGGATTGAACATACAGAATGGTAATTAAAGTAGTGTAGCTCCAGGTTATTTGAATGCAAGCAAAACATGTTTTTAATCTGTTCTGGGAAATAAAGATATCTAAAGGGTCTCTAAAGAAATATTCGCGACATTTTGAACATAAATACCAACAATAAATGTATATAAACATGTCATCCTCCATGCATATAGTATCTTCAGCGTCACACCTATCACTTTTGCCGCAGTTATGAGAATGGGTTCTACCTAATTCTTCATCTTCGTCACTTTCATCAAACATCTGATTTTGATTTCCAAAGTTTAAAAAAAAATGCATATGGCTAGTTTGAAGTTCATTCTGGTTGTTTAAATCTAAAAAGCATTTTACATTCATTCATAAAAAAATTATGTAAATTGTACGAAAATATATCAGACATTAAAGCAAACGTTATCGGGCGCGTTGTATCTCGCAAATTTAAACCTGAAAATGTACCCCAAAAGAGAAAATAGTTATCCCCATAAATCTAATCAGACAACATTCAAGAAAGAGGTATGACCGGAAGGGCATATATTGTGAAGGTCGAGGTCATAAAAATCCCCCTTCCTTAAAAAAGAAAATTAAAAGCTTTGTATCTGTGAGACACAGCGCGCCCGATGGAGTGTTATTTTATTCTTTCTTTTCAAATAATAGATTGTTCATATAAACACGAACTAAAACCTTGTGTTCCATCAATTCAATTTGACATATAACATATTCTTATTGTATACACAATGTTTCAAAAAACATGGGACAATATTTAAGAAGTGGTAGAGCACGCAATTCTCTTATAGATAACCAGGTTCACAATCCATTTACTCAGTCAGAAATACAGGGTGTCTCGCTCCAATTCGAACCCAGATTTTTGTTAAGAATTTTAACAGTAGAAAAGATACGTTAAGAATTTTTTCAACAGACTTACCTTGTTTTGTGTGACATGTAATGATATTACGAAAAGCATTGGAATTTTCAACTATCCGCATCTAAACAGCAATGAACTAGATGCCCCATATTTCGGAATGCAGTTGACATATTACATACGGTGTCATAACACGAATAAAATTTTCAACACTTTTCGTAGTGTCATCGCATTTCACGTAAAGCAGGATAAGTCTGTTCAAAATTTCATTCAATACCTATATTACAGTTAATGTTGTAAACAAACAGTTGACTTCAGCTTTGAGTGGGGCATCCTGTATTTTGGACTGAATAAATGAATTATAACCCTGTTTTTTTTATGCAAAAATAGTTTGTTCTTGTGTTCTCTACTACAGCTTAAAGTTTATCCCATCTTTTTAAACATCCTACATAATATTGCACGAAAGAGATAAGTAAGATGGATAAAGATAAGTAAGAGATCGAAAAAGAGACTTTCCTGTCATTGAAGATCTAAAACCTATAAATTTTAGACACTTGACTTCATTTTGTTTTTGATTGATAAACGCATCTTATGTACCTATATTTCATATCTGTGTTAACTACAAACTGGGGGCCTCCGTGGCCGAGTGGTTAAGACACCATTCCGCTAATCGCTTGTGAGCGTAGGAGTTAGGTCGGCGGGTTCGACTCCCGCCAGCTTCATTGCACACACTATGTGAAGCTCCCGGATGTAACTCTCTGGTGTTATAAATTTCCTTGTGGCTAACTCGTCCCTGTATATTGACGATGACTTATAAGCGGGCACTTGATGTCAAGCACACAAGTCAGATGTATGTTCTCTCAATATACAAATAAACTAAAAACTGTAACAACTAACAGTATTTTTCAAGTAAAATGTGTTGTTTATATATAAAACTGTTTTAAAATACTCTGACATTGTTACATAGCTTATATAATCGTTTTGTTGCATTATTTTTATTCGGCATATCAAAATTAGTTTCAAAACATTATTTTAGAGTAAGATAAAAATATACGCGTACCTGGAAAGTAATTATTTTTGTACAGGGTGTCCCAAAAATGAGTACCCATTTTTAAAAATGAATAAGAAACAAACGAATAGAGTTATTAAAAGAATTCTTGCAGGAAACGGATATGTGAAGTCTGGAATTTTATTTAGAGTATTTTATTATGTTAGTTCAAATTCTTACCGACAGATGGCACTGTGGCTACCGCATTCATCAGCAATAGTTGAAAATTAAATGACAATATTTTCAATATGTCCTCCATTCATCACAATAACATGTCGGAGTCTTAGGATGAAATTAGCACACACCTTCTGCAACGTCTGTACGGAAATGGCTGTACACTCTTGAGCGGGTAATCGCTGGAGCTCAGCTAGCGAAGTGGAATTTTGGCAGTAAACTACATCCTTCAGATGGCCCCAAAGAAAAAAATCACACGGATTTAAATCTGGTGAGTAAGGTGGCCAATTCATACCCTTGCCGGTTAATTTCGGGTAATTTTCGGTGCTGTAGCGCCATCTGTCGGTCAGATTTTGAACTATCATAATAAAGTATTATAAACAAAATTCCAGACTTCACACATCCGTTTCCTGCAAGAATTTTTTAAATAAATCTATTCGTTTGTTTCTTATTCATTTTTAAAAATAGGTACTCCTTTTTTGGGACACCCTGTAGTTTCCATCTTTTTTCCCTGTTAAATAATTATTTTTATATTATATCTTTCATAACATGACTTCATGTTATTTTGAAGATAATTAAATTAGGTAAAACATTCATAATCCGTCTGCTGAATGTTCATTTGTTTGTAGGCATTATTATAGAAATAATTGCTTGTCTAACTTATTTAATTGTAGCTTATTTGAATCGGTCATTTCAAAAACCACATAAGTCAAGTTTTTTTCCAAATATACTTTTTTTTTGTCGCAAATGCTTCCTTAAAGGTAGAACCATGATCTGGATAATAACATAAGTCAGTGTATTCCTTCCTCTTCAAACAATACAACCTTCTAATTTCCGTTCGTTACTTAAACGACATAAAGTCAGCGCCTTAAGTGGTTTTTGCATGCAATACCAGATTACATGCGGATACCATATTACATTACCATATTACAATTTGCATGCAATACCATATTAAAACATAAAAATGTTCTTGTATAAGTGCTATCTTCATTAAGTTTGATTTAAAATATGTTTAATATGACTGTTTTGTTCAAATTAAATACCTCTTGTTTCTTGTTAAAGCAACATCGGTCAGGAACTGTTTTTCTGTTATTTTTCTTTTTATTATTCATAAATTATAAAACTTATTCGATATTTACAAAAACTGCAGTCCAAACTTTGTAATCAGCCCAAAAAACCCATAAAAATTCGTTTACTTGTGAATAATATGTTTTTAAGTTCTGATTCTATATATATGTGGTTTTTGAAATGACAGAATCATTTATTTACTTCAGTTTAAATTTTTAGAAATTTTTTTTGTGATTTATCGTGTACTTACTTATACTAAACAGTTTTTAGAATCTTATTTTTTATGATTAGAACAAAAATTTCGCATGTCAATAAAACTTTTGATGTTATTAAAATATTTATAATTTAAATTTCTTATAAAAACAACCTAGTAAAACAAGATAACAAACATTAACTTGGCGATAATGGCCGGCTAGCCAAGTTTCTTGGTGACTCGTGTATGTTCATAAACATCTTCACCTATAAAATTGTATTTGCCGTATTATGGCGTCTAGAAGATATAGAGTAGCAATCAACTACTCCAGTAATACGAGAATAATATACAGTATGATTTATTTACCAGTTTGAAATAATTGTGTTAAAATTAATCTAGTGTACTCCAGTAATGTTTTAAAAAGTGCAAAAATATTTAATCCAATACATGTTAAACGATGCTGAATGACAAATGACGATCGCAGCGACATCTGCTAGCTCTTCACCGACCGAAACGCTTTCTCTATGGAATCCTTATTTATGAAATACAATTTTTTAGCACTTTTTGGTTGGCCGGATGCCACAGTATATCGTCTAGACACTATACCTATATGTCACCATAGATTAACATCAAGGCAACACTAGATACCAGGCTTGCTCATTCACTCTCAAAACGTCACAAATGGTGGCTGACCGCGACCAGCGATTGGTCCAAAGCAACGCGCCCATCGTTTTGTGCCAATCGCTGTATGTCTTCAAGCAGGGCTACACTACATATCGGGCTTGCTCATTCATTATGATGACGTCACAAAAGGTGGCTGACTAGGAGGAAAGACATACAGCGATTGGCACAAAACGATGGGCGCGTTGCTTTGGACCAATCGCTGGTCGCGGTCAGCCACCATTTGTGACGTTTTGAGAGTGAATGAGCAAGCCTGGTATCTAGTGTTGCCTTGCTTCAAGGCAACACTAGATACCGGGCTTGCTCATTCACTCTCAAAACGTCACAAATGGTGGCTGACCGCGACCAGCGATTGGTCCAAAGCAACGCGCCCATCGTTTTGTGCCAATCGCTGTATGTCTTTCCTCCTAGTCAGCCACCTTTTGTCACGTCATCATAATGAATGAGCAAGCCCGATATGTAGTGTAGCCCTGTCCTAGTCAGCCACCTTTTGTGACGTCATCATAATGAATGAGCAAGCCCGGTATGTAGTGTAGCCCTGTTAACATACAAGATAGGACGCTCTTATAGAGCGTAATTGTAACGCGATGACGATCGCAGCGCCTGTAGTGACAATGGGGAAGAAACTTCCCAAACACGGAATATTTTATGCTTTTGAACGTCTATCTTTCTATGATCTTTCATTTTTCAAATATGACATGTTTACGTTTTCAACTTTGTAGGAAAAGCGAAAAATGAAAGCTTGGAATTCCGATTTGTATGCAGACAATATTCTGCATGACATACTTTAACATATTTAGACATACTGAAAATGTTTTGAAAATAACTGTCGTTTCATGACTAATAAAAGAAAGAATAAAAATGAAGTAGTTTAAAAAGACACGTAAACCATGCCCCAATGGTCAAGTTGGAGAGAATCGTCTGTGTGGAAGAGAAATGTATAGATATTAAAAATATAGAGCATCAACAGATTTCATATGCATAGGTAAATTTCGGAAGCTTCTTAGTTGTTCCCCCTTATCACTAGTGACGCTACCATTGCTGTCGTTACAGATTTTGCCGTAACTGTCGTATCATGTAAATGTTAATCTATGTATGTCACCAGCCTCTTATAGAGGCCACTCTAATTTTAATTACTCTTTTGACTTGTGCCAAGGCAACACTAGATACCGGGCTTGCTCATTCACTCTCAAAACGTCACAAATGGTGGCTGACCGCGACCAGCGATTGGTCCAAAGCAACGCGCCCATCGTTTTGTGCCAATCGCTGTATGTCTTTCCTCCTAGTCAGCCACCTTTTGTGACGTCATCATAATGAATGAGCAAGCCCGGTATGTAGTGTAGCCCTGCTTGTGCGGTACTTTACGTTTCTCGGTCAGCTAAATCAGGGCTACACTACATATCGGGCTTGCTCATTCATTATGATGACGTCACAAAAGGTGGCTGACTAGGAGGAAAGACATACAGCGATTGGCACAAAACGATGGGCGCGTTGCTTTGGACCAATCGCTGGTCGCGGTCAGCCACCATTTGTGACGTTTTGAGAGTGAATGAGCAAGCCTGGTATCTAGTGTTGCCTTGGCTAAATTCAAAGTGTTGTTCTCTGTACACAAGTTCTGCGTAATATTTTTGTACAAATTTATGTCAACAGTAATAGAAAAATTAATTATATAATATTAGTCACTACTGGTAGAATATTGATTAATCTTTTTATTCGCCGGTTCATGACGTTTAAAACGTCACACAGAGTGGATCATCTTTACACGGCGATTGGTACAAAGCGGCGCGAACATCGTTTTGTGACAATCGCCATGTAAAGATGACCTACTTCGTGTGACGTTTTAAAAATCAAGAAACCGGCCGTGCATTTCATTGGTCGCGGTGTATTATTATTATTACTATTACTAGCTGAGCTTCGCCCGCTACTCTGGTCGGTTTGTTACAAACGGTAAATGAATTAAACGAACTTACTATTGGGCGCACCATTGTCTTCGGATCCGGTCAACTCGGATTTAAATAAAACACAAAAATAGAAAATTTCATTTAGAATCCTGAAGAAACTGCATCAACTTATTTTTAAAAGCTGTGACAGTTGATTTATTTTTTGTCCGAAGGATGAAGAACGGCAATTGACCCGGCTGCCATTTCAAAGAAAGAGAAAATTTTCTTCCCATTGAAGGTGGGGAGAATGATGAATGGGTTTCTCGTTGTGTGGGTTTGTACCTTTCCCTTTCACTTTTGTTAAGACCCAGTCCACTCAACACTCTAGAAGGGGAGAATCCCCCTGGTATTCTATTCAAGCTTTGAAAAATAGTTGGAGCATGCGCGTAGAGGTCAATTTCATGTAGAATTTGACAGAATGCGCTTTTCGTTTTAAATATATAGATTATTATTATGGCTTTAAGGTATTTGCTACAGCTACATGCCGACATGACCTTAATTGATCACAGTTTATTTTATTCACAGTTACATGTAATACATACAGGACATGACAATTTTTCTTCCATTACATAAATCTTCAACTTTCTTGGCTTTATTCCTTTCTTCTTGTAGACACGGGTACAATCAAGTTACAGAAGATAACACATACAATGACAAACATGCCTCACCGGGATTCAAACCCATGCCCTCAGCGTGGCGGTCGCTTCCGCTACCAACCACGCTGCAGAGTCGGCATTGCGGTTTAACCTGGAACAAACATTTGTGAGTGAAAGAGATGAAATATCACCAGTTATCCTCTTCAAAGTCGGGAATAGTTCTGAGTAGGGTGCTTCGATATGAGTGTGGCTACATACGGGATGTAAAATTTGATAGTTCAGATGATTCTTTACAAAAACAAGTCTCCAAGCATTTTTACGATCCTGCCATTATCGTCAAACTAATGCATGGTATCCTGTCAAACTCATGTAATCGAGCTGGTCCAGGTGAATATCGCCAAGTTATGGAAAGAAAATGCCTAAGTTTCCCATAGTTTGTACAAACGCGTCTGTTTATGCACAGTTTAAACATCGTATGTCGCCACTCTCAAATAGAAGCACACCTAGTTCTTGTTGCTAACGGCACACGAATCAGGGCTACACTACATACCGGGCTTGCTCATTCATTATGATGACGTCAAAAAAGGTGGCTGACTAGGAGGAAAGACATACAGCGATTGGCACAAAACGATGGGCGCGTTGCTTTGGACCAATCGCTGGTCGCGGTCAGCCACCATTTGTGACGTTTTGAGAGTGAATGAGCAAGCCCGGTATCTAGTGTTGCCTTGCACGAATACAGCCAAGGCAACACTAGATACCAGGCTTGCTCATTCACTCTCAAAACGTCACAAATGGTGGCTGACCGCGACCAGCGATTGGTCCAAAGCAACGCGCCCATCGTTTTGTGCCAATCGCTGTATGTCTTTCCTCCTAGTCAGCCACCTTTTGTGACGTCATCATAATGAATGAGCAAGCCCGATATGTAGTGTAGCCCTGATACAGCGCCTAGAATAAATAGTGTAGAAACTGGCTAGAAAATAGTACTCAAAAATTGAATCCGTTAAATCTACAACGATGCTGAACGACAAGAGATCGATCGCAGTGACATCTGCTAGCTCTTTTCAACGTAAACATTGTATAAGAATCAAATTGAGAAAACGCTTCGGCCGGTGGTAAGTATTTTAAATACTTAAATTATATATGTAAAAAAAATCCTTAAAAGCGTTCATAACTGGCCCATTTACTCAATATTATGTTCATGTATTCTCTGATATATATACCCTATTAATAAGAATCTGCTATGAGTGGTAAAATTTGGGTATTTCTTTAATTTCCTGACAGTAAAAATGCAAATAGGAAAGATTTTTGCCATACTTACTCACACAAAATGTAAAAAATAAATTGTTTGTTATTTATCTGTATTACAACAGGTTTTACAATGTATTTTTATGTTTTTGTAACTTCTCAAGATATCTCCAATAACCACGCGAGTGGATGATTCAAATTTTACATTTTACATATAAACGAGTACAATTATCATAAGACTATACTTGAGTAAACAATGCCTTGTTTTTTAAAAGCACAAAAATATTTTAGAAACACATAAAGCGAACTTAACTTTATCATATCAATAAAGTGATTGCTCCGATGTAACTTTAATATTTAAAATTGCTTCTTCTATTTTTTGGCTCTCCTTTTTCATTAAAGTAATTTAACACGATACCTCTGGGGGGGGCCTCCGTGGCCAAGTGGTTAAGACACCATTCCGCTAATCGCTTGAGAGCGTAGGAGTCAGGTCGGCGGGTTGGACTCCCGCCAGCTTCATTGCACACACTTTGTGGAGCTCCCGCATGTAACTCTCCTGTGTTGTAAATTTCCTTGTGGCTATCTCATCCGTGTATATTGACGATGACTTATAACAAGGCAACACTAGATACCGGGCTTGCTCATTCACTCTCAAAACGTCACAAATGGTGGCTGACCGCGACCAGCGATTGGTCCAAAGCAACACGCCCATCGTTTTGTGCCAATCGCTGTATGTCTTTCCTCCTAGTCAGCCACCTTTTTTGACGTCATCATAATGAATGAGCAAGCCGGTATGTAGTGTAGCCCTGCTTATAAGCGGGCACTTGATGTCAAGCACACAAGTCAGATGTATGTTCTCAATAAACAAACAAACAATACCTCTGGGGGTGCCAATCCAGGTGCAGGTCTCTCATCTGGAAATTGGTTCAAAATTAGGAGACCAGCTGTAGAAGCAGGGCTACACTACATACCGGGCTTGCTCATTCATTATGATGACGTCACAAAAGGTGGCTGACTAGGAGGAAAGACATACAGCGATTGGCACAAAACGATAGGCGCGTTGCTTTGGACCAATCGCTGGTCACGGTCAGCCACCATTTGTGACGTTTTGAGAGTGAATGAGCAAGCCCGGTATCTAGTGTTGCCTTGCTAGAAGTCCAACCTCTCTTGAGGCTCTGGCACCCTTTCTTTCCGTTTTGTTACTGAAGCGATTTAACAATTATGATATATAGTTATCCTATTAAAATATATTCTGCAACTTATTATTTTATGTCATTGCTTGATTATTAACTTATAACTGTTCAAAATACATATGATATTTATTAGATTTTTCTAATACAATGTTTACGTTGAAAAGAGCTAGCAGATGTTGCTGCGATCGCCCTTTTATCGCACAGCATCGTTCCACATTTATAGGCTACAATTTTTTAGCACTTTTTAAAGCATTACTGGGATAGCCGGTTTCCACACTATGTATTCTAGCAAGGCAACACTAGATACCGGGCTTGCTCATTCACTCTCAAAACGTCACAAATGGTGGCTGACCGTGACCAGCGATTGGTCCAAAGCAACGCGCCCATCGTTTTGTGCCAATCGCTGTATGTCTTTCCTCCTACTCAGCCACTTTTTTTGACGTCATCATAATGAATGAGCAAGCCCGGTATGTAGTGTAGCCCTGCTTATAAGCGGGCACTTGATGTCAAGCACACAAGTCAGATGTATGTTCTCAATAAACAAACAAACAATACCTCTGGGGGTGCCAATCCAGGTGCAGGTCTCTCATCTGGAAATTGGTTCAAAATTAGGAGACCAGCTGTAGAAGCAGGGCTATACTACATACCGGGCTTGCTCATTCATTATGATGACGTCACAAAAGGTGGCTGACTAGGAGGAAAGACATACAGCGATTGGCACAAAACGATAGGCACGTTGCTTTGGACCAATCGCTGGTCGCGGTCAGCCACCATTTGTGACGTTTTGAGAGTGAATGAGCAAGCCCGGTATCTAGTGTTGCCTTGCTAGAAGTCCAACCTCTCTTGAGGCTCTGGCACCCTTTCTTTCCGTTTTGTTACTGAAGCGATTTAACAATTATGATATATAGTTATCCTATTAAAATATATTCTGCAACTTATTATTTTATGTCATTGCTTGATTATTAACTTATAACTGTTCAAAATACATATGATATTTATTAGATTTTTCTAATACAATGTTTACGTTGAAAAGAGCTAGCAGATGTCGCTGCGATCGCCCTTTTATCGCACAGCATCGTTCCACATTTATAGGCTACAATTTTTTAGCACTTTTTAAAGCATTACTGGGATAGCCGGTTTCCACACTATGTATTCTAGCAAGGCAACACTAGATACCGGGCTTGCTCATTCACTCTCAAAACGTCACAAATGGTGGCTGACCGCGACCAGCGATTGGTCCAAAGCAACGCGCCCATCGTTTTGTGCCAATCGCTGTATGTCTTTCCTCCTAGTCAGCCACCTTTTTTGACGTCATCATAATGAATGAGCAAGCCCGGTATGTAGTGTAGCCCTGATTCTAGGCGCTGTAACATGAGTTCAAAGTACTCAAATAAATCATTCGGTTCTGAAGAGTTCTCGAAAACTAAGGTTTCAATATTTAAAAGATCTTGAATTAGCCCATCACTATTTCTTGTAAAGTAATTGAAACTTATTTATTTATTTTATATAAAACAAAATAAAAGTATAAAATTTTTACCTTCAAGGAAATATCCTGAGAATATTATTTCTTCCCATCACTATTCACGTATTTCCATTTAATGTTTATTAAATTATTTTTAAAACCACACTTCCCCTATAATTATAAAATATATAAATAATCGCAAATATTGATAAAAATGTGTTAATTTGAAATTAAATATAAATTCAAAAGGAAAAAACTATTTATACAATATTCTTATTTAGTAAAATGTATTAGTTAAAATTAAAAAATTATTATTTTTACAAGAATTTCTACAAGATTTAAAAAATTGAATTTCAAAACTAAAATTAAAATCAGGTACAGACGTAACCAGGGAACCATACAGATTTTTCTTCTTTTTTTTCTTTTTTATGAAAGTGACTAATCAGAATCTTGAATCTTTGCAAAAATTTCCTTCTTTTCAAAAGTCTCACAAAATACAAGCTTCAGCTTGGTTAATACCAGGGCTACACTACATATCGGGCTTGCTCATTCATTATGATGACGTCACAAAAGGTGGCTGACTAGGAGGAAAGACATACAGCGATTGGCACAAAACGATGGGCGCGTTGCTTTGGACCAATCGCTGGTCGCGGTCAGCCACCATTTGTGACGTTTTGAGAGTGAATGATCAAGCCTGGTATCTAGTGTTGCCTTGTTAATACCGTTTCGAAAACAACGGAAGATCTATATGCACTGTTGAAAATCTTCAGCCTTTGCTGCATAGTCACTCCACCACTTTTATAGAATATCTCTATCTTGACCAATGAAAATGCTCTATAAGATAGTAAACTAACCGTTTTCTCTAAAAGCGGTGATTTGTGTCTGCAGCAAAAGCTGAAGATTTTTAACAGTGTGGATCCCTGGTAAGATAATATCAGGGCTACACTACATACCGGGCTTGCTCATTCATTATGATGACGTCAAAAAAGGTGGCTGACTAGGAGGAAAGACATACAGCGATTGGCACAAAACGATGGGCGCGTTGCTTTGGACCAATCGCTGGTCGCGGTCAGCCACCATTTGTGACGTTTTGAGAGTGAATGAGCAAGCCCGGTATCTAGTGTTGCCTTGATAATATGCGAACAGTAAAGAATATGACATTTCTCTCAATGTTTATCTTGGTCGCCACTTGGTCGCCACTCTTCGAAAATCATAGGGAAGAGAGCCTCTAATAAGAAAGTGGCGACGGGCCCTCAGTGGCCGTGTGATTAAAACACCATTTCGATAATTGGGAACAGATGTGTTACACTGACCCACCGATATTTGGCGACTTTCGATTGACGATATTTACAAGCCGACTCCAAACCAATAACTTAATACAATAGCCAAGTTACCATTAAAGAAAAAAATCCCCAAAATTTGGCGACTTTTTTTCCTTTTTATAGCCGATTAAAAAAAACGGTGCGTGAGTGTAAGACATCATAACCGATAATTGCTTGAGAGCGTAGGAGACAGGGCGGCGGGTTCAACTCCATTGCACACTATTTGTGGAGTTCTCGGTTGTAATTCTTCAGTGTTGCATTTTCCTTGTGTCTATCCAGTCCTCATCCTGAAGATTTATAAGGGGATATTTGTATTATGCACTCAAGTATCATGTATATGTTTCAATAAACAAATAAACAGGTGGTGACATGGAGTAAGTAAAATTTGATTGGTCGAGACTTTTTTGGACAAAACCGAATCGCCAAGCATCTTGACAATCCTACCATTATCGCCATGCTAATGCTTGTTGATTTATCTCTCTCGTGCAATCCATAGATTAACAAACAAGATACGACAGTTACGGCAAAATCTGTAACGACAGCAATGGTAGCGTCACTAGTGATAAGGGGGAACAACTAAGAAGCTTCCGAAATTTACCTATGCATATGAAATCTGTTGATGCTCTATATTTTTAATATCTATACATTTCTCTTCGACACAGACGATTCTCTCCAACTTGACCATTGGGGCATGGTTTACGTGTCTTTTTAAACTACTTCATTTTTATTCTTTCTTTTATTAATCATGAAACGACAGTTATTTTCAAAACATTTTCAGTATGTCTAAATATGTTAAAGTATGTCATGCAGAATATTGTCTGCATACAAATCGGAATTCCAAGCTTTCATTTTTCGCTTTTCCTACAAAGTTGAAAACGTAAACATGTCATATTTGAAAAATGAAAGATCATAGAAAGATAGACGTTCAAAAGCATAAAATATTCCGTGTTTGGGAAGTTTCTTCCCCATTGTCACTACAGGCGCTGCGATCGTCATCGCGTTACAATTACGCTCTATGAGAGCGTCCTATCTTGTATGTTAATCTATGGTGCAATCGAGCTCGTCTACGCGAACATTGCCATAGTTTGCACAAAAATATTTATCAGAGCATTCCGTTGTTCCATGTTTAAGGCGCAAGATTTTTTGGCTTAGATGCTTTACACTCACGCTAAAAAAAAAAAAAAAAAATTATCGGTTAAAAAAAAGAAAAAAGTCGCCAAATTTAGGGGATTTTTTTCTTTAATGGCAACCTAGCCATTGTATTAAGTTATTCGTTTGGCGCAGTCTTGGAAATCGCGCCAAACAAACAGTCGCCAATCTTTTGTTTACATTTTAGCGTGATAGTAACACATCTGTTCCGATTTTTTTTACAACTTACAATATTTATCTGGCCGATAGTAGCAGGTCTTATATTACTGTCATTTGGTTGTGCCAAAATGCTCTTCAATAATAAAATTTTACTGGCCGTATGTTTCTCCTCTCTTATAAATGCACTCCAGCGCACTATTTATACGCTAATACAAGGCAACACTAGATACCAGGCTTGCTCATTCACTCTCAAAACGTCACAAATGGTGGCTGACCGCGACCAGCGATTGGTCCAAAGCAACGCGCCCATCGTTTTGTGCCAATCGCTGTATGTCTTTCCTCCTAGTCAGCCACCTTTTGTGACGTCATCATAATGAATGAGCAAGCCCGGTATGTAGTGTAGCCCTGCTAATAGGCATTCTGCTGCTTCCTTCTTATTTTACAAATTTCATAGTTTCAGTTACTGAAATCAATTATACAGTATTTTGTGAATCGTCATAAAACATTTCGAAGTTAAAGAGTGATTTTATTTAGTAACCGGGATGATCTTATTTACACAGTTTATCTTTTTATTAATAATCGATCTCTGGTGATACGCATTATTGAAATAACGCAACATTGTTTATTCATTAACTGCTTATTACTTCTCTATTTTGACTTTATAAGAGCTTAGAAAGAAACTTTCATGATGGATTATGTTCAGTTTCAAAGAGAACAACGTATTAGAGAACACGTCGAATATATGGTAAAATTTATAGATACATATTGTGAACATATTCAAACAAAAAAACCAGTTTTTAACTTTGTAGAATCATTTCATTTTCTTCCAGACTTATTTAAATACGTTGTTATAGGAGTAGTAAATAGAACTTTGAATGATTCTTCTCTTTTAGAATTATCTTCTAGAATGCTTCACCTTCAAGACCGTGTGGAACGCTTAATACGTTCATTTACTATGTCGTACAAAGATGAATTTAGTGATTATAAATTTATTGAATGGGCAACAATGCTGTGCACATTATCAAGTGTTCTGAACAAACAAGGCTTTGAATTAGCATTAGAAACAGTCCAGGAGACTATTGATATATTTTGTACCCGTCTTAATAGATATCAAGCATTCGTGTTTTTGGGCTGTCGTTTATAAGGTTTTGTTCTGGATTATGCTATATGAATTTGAAGGTTTAACGTTATGGACTACTTATTAGACACGAGGTTTTGAAAGGCCTCTAGAAACCGACTAGGAGATAAATTTGTGCTATTATTTTAATATCCTTTAAATTTTACATCTGAAAGCTGTGATACGAGGGATTGTTAAACTAAACTGATTTGAGTTAAAAATTTACTATCTTTATTTTTTAACTACCATTAATTTTATTGTTTCCTATTGTTGATTTTCTAAACATTTACAAATGTAGATTTTCGAACACATTTCTAGTTATCATATTTGAGATATCCAATTTCAGTACTTAAGTGACAAATATGTATATGCTATTTGAATGCGAGCAATATATGTAAGTATATATTGATAATTCTTTAACACAATTTTGGTGAAAACCTCGTAAAACGAGGTAAACTTGCAAAGCGTTTGGTTTTCTAAGGCTACTTGAGAAGGTTGAGAGAAAATTCCATAAATAACATTTTTATAAAACTTTTTCTTTGACGCAATATTAACAATATGAAGGATTGCCGTATGACTACTGCAATCTTAAGCAAACTTTTGAGGATTCGGAAGTTCTCTTTGAAGAATCTGCCTGATGGTATTGTTACATCAGACTTGTATTTTTTTTTTCTTTTATTGAGCCTGATTTTTGTCTTTCATTGGCTTGTATATAAACTGCTTTTCATATTTTAATAAATGTATACTTTTTAATTTCTTGTTCAATGTGTATATTGTCGAAATTAATGTTTATTTGACCTAGACTTTATGCTTCAGAAGCAGATTTTTTTTTTCTACTTATCTGCGGGGTAATTAAAAATGATTTGCAACCGCAAAGCTTCAGCACAGAAACTAAATTCACCTCTGTTTACAATTCCTTTAAAATTTGTATTTCCTCCTATCTCTTATTTTGATAAAGATTTTGTCTTGTAATTTTGTTAACTGTATTAGAAATTACATCAATTTTCTCCAGTTTGTGCCATGCTATTGCATTTAAATTTAAAATTCGGAAGATTTCATAGGTTTGAAGTAAGTACAAACTTTTTTGAAAAATAAGACAGTTACTGTACCCTAAAGTTGAAAACATTGATCTAGTATTTCGAATCTCTGTTGAGGGGCTCTAATTAAAGGGCTAAAGAGATAAATTGGACCTTGTTGAACCACTTTTTTAGTCCTTAGAGGATTTCCACAACGCTGATTCCAATGAAAACAAAAATGATATAAAGATATGCATGGGATTGTTTGGGTTTTTTACAAAATTTTATCAGTTTATGGTATCGGGGCTTGGATTGAAGACACAAAATGGACAATTTAAGTACTGTAACTTCGGGTTACGTAGACTGAAATAAGACGTTTTAAATCTGTTCTGGGTGTTACTAGTTAGTGTTGTTACCAGTAGAGTATTAGTGAATTCCATAAATACTCTCAACCCAGTAGATCCTGGGCCGATTTAAAACTTTTTTTTTATTTTTGGGCGCCAAGTAGCACCAGACAGTCCCAGTAACACCGATTTTACGTTACTTAAATTTATTTCTGAGAACGGTTGTATTTACGAAGCTCTAATTTACCGGCGGCAAAAATTGGAATGAGGCTTTGACCGTGTAATGTATCTTACTGATACGTTCAAGATAGTGATTGCATATTTATAGTTAATATGTAGAAATCTGCTGTGATAAAAATTACATTAAAGAAATTTATTCTTTATATTTTAAGAACAAAATTCATTAGGTATAAAAAGTTTGAATTTATTTTTTTCAAAACCAATGTTGTAACACTGTCGATGACACTGACACTAGATACATTATATAATTTAAAGGCATGCGGTAGTTTAATGTACTTATACGTATTTAATTTTTGTTTTTGGTACTAGGTTTCCCCCCCCCCCCTTTTACACCTGAAAATGCCTCTTTCATTATATATATATATATATATATATAAAATAAATAAAAAAAAATTTTAAATTTTAAATACACTATTTAGTAGGGTAGATGTGCCAGTAGTAGACACCCTTAAGGAATTTCTTTAAGAATTATTTTTTAATTAAGTTATAATTGTTATATTCCACAATTTTTAATATTTAATTAATCTACCAACAATATTTAACCATGCTCAGTCACATTTCCTAATGTGAATCGAAATTTAATTGTAAATAACAGAAATAAATCAAAACACCCCCAGTAATGGACACCCCACAAAAAGTAATAGATAATTGATATTATGATTGTATTTAAAACTAGAATTTAAAGAAAGCATATTAATGAAATAAAAAAGCTGAATTTTTATTGGTTATTTTTTTATAAACCAAAAATGTTGAAGGTGACCCATTACTGGAAGGCGGTCCATTACTGGCACATCTACCCTATATATATTTAAATTTTATACTATTACAAAATGAAATGTTAATACAAATTATATCATACAATATTTATACAACGATAAATTATTTTATTATATTAAAATCAATTAATTTTAATTAAAAAGTGAATTATTTAAAATAATTAAACCAAAAATAACGAAAAATCAGACTTGCATACTGCATTTGGTGCCTCAATTGAACATTTTCTACAAAACATTGCTGCATGCTCTAATAAGAAATATTTGAACATTAATACTAATAAATATGTATATATTGTCATATGTGTGTATTGTCATTTACCATGCATATAGTTATCTTCAGCGTCACTCTCATAACTTTAACTGCAGTTATGAGAATGTGGTTCTTCTTCGTCACTTTCATCGAAATTTTCTGAATCTAGATTCTCATTTTCATCGCTAAATAAAATTTTGTGGACTGTCTTAAAATCATTCTGGTTATTTAGATCTAAAAAACATTTTCCATTCATTCATTAAAAAAATCTCTCTAAATTGTACGAAAATAGACCAGACATTAAAGCAAACGTTATCGGGAACGTTGTATCTCGCAAGTTTAAACCTGAAATTGTACCCTAAAACAGAAAAGTTACACCATCAATATAATCGGAGAACATTCGTGGAAGGGATATGACCAGAGGGTAGATATTGTCAAGGTCATAAGAATTCCCTTTCTATTAAAAATAGGGGAATTTTAAAGCTTTGTATCTGTGAGGTACATCCCGCCCGACGGAGTGTTAATTTGTTGTCTTTTCAAGTAATAAATTTTCCATACAAACATTAACTAAAACCATGTGTTCCAGGAATTTAAATTTCACATAAAACATATTTTTATAGTATAGAGTTTAAAAAAATGTGGCACACTTTAAGAAGTGGGAGAGCCCGCAATTCTTGTATAGAAAACAAGTCTCAATCCATTTATTTAGTCAAAAATATAGGTTGTCTCGCTCCAGTACAAACTCAGATTTTTAAGAACTTTAACAGTAGAAAAGAAATTTATAAAATTTTCAACAGACTGACCTAGTTTTCTGCGACATGTAATGATATTACGACAAGTATTAGAATTTTTTCTACCCGCATCCAAACAGCACTGAACTAGATGCTCCATATTTCGGAATGCAGTTGATATGCTACATAGGTATCGCTGAACGAATTACATTCCCAACACTTTTCGTAGTTTCATCACATTTCGAACAAAGCAGGTAACTTTGTTTAAAATTTCATTAAAAAAACCTTCAATACTTTTAACATTGTGTACAAAACAGCCAGATTCAGATTTGAGCGAGACACTCTGTATTTTGGACTGAATAAATTGATTGTAACCTTGGTTTTTATGCAAAAATAATTTGTTCTAGTGTGCTCTACCACAGCTTAAAGCTTATCTTTTTAAAACATCCTTCATAATTTTGCCCTAAGTAAAAGATCGCAAAAGAAACTTTTCTTTCATTCTCTTTGAAGACCTAAAAGCTATAAAACCTTTTGAACACTTGACTTATTTTTATTTTTGGCCGATAAATCTAACTCGCCATCTGTACCTACCTTTCATATCTGTGCCAAATATTACTGCAACTAACAATATACATATACAAATCATAAATAAATGCTGTCATAAAATTCAGCTGATATACACAGAGCAATCGTAAATCTCGCAGTGTCTAAGGCAACATCGTTTGTCGAGGATACATTTAGATGTTTATTCCCTTGCGAGAATGGGCAGTCCTAGAATTCACGGGCAGTTTTCCGGCATCAACTTAATCCAAAAGAGTAACGGAGCGTCTCGATTCATCTCCTTTATTGTCGTCCTTCCGCGGATATGTCATTCGACGAATCGCCGTAATATCTTTTATCCCTCCCTTTCTTGTGTCGCCTTGTGGTCTTACAAAAACTGAATAAAACTATACGCTTTCTCTTCCAAAAAATATACGGCTTACTTAATTTATAAGGCTACTTTTTTATCTTTTAATAGATTCTATCTGGAACAGAAGCGAAGATATAGCATGTTTAGAATAGAAGAGATAGTTTTTGATATGGATTATTTGAGTGACCATAACAGCAAGTAACCCTGAAGTATTTATTTAGAACTCTGTGCTCATAGAACTCAGTATCGCTATTTATAAAAGTAAAAATTTACAATATTTAAGCTGAAGTTTTATATATTCAGATGTTTAAAAGTGTGTAAATATTCAGTATTTTACGTTATTTTGAATGTTTGAATTTGGGGGGTTTTAGATTTTGGCTTTTTCTATCAAAAACAAAAGACATAAGATGATTAGAACAATATGTAAAGTTAAATTACACATAAATAACGCCTGCATTCAACGTTTTAAAGATATACAATTATTATACAGACATATATTCAATACAATAATCCAACATGGAGTGAAAAATTAGCCAGATCCAGGAATCGAACCTGGGTCTACAGCGTTCCGAGCTGTTGCTCTAACCACTGAACCACTCCGGCTGATTCCGGAGTCTACAATTTCTCACTAATAAACCATGTTGGAGAGAAGGTCCCCAGCCATCTAACAGACAGCCTTGGATGACCGGACAACGGTAAAAGAATTTTTACTATGCCACCGAAAAATTCTATTCACCGTTTTCCGGTCATCCAAGGCTGTCTGTTAGATGGCTGGGGACCTTCTCTCCAACATGGTTTATTAGTGAGAAATTGTAGACTCCGGAATCAGCCGGAGTGGTTCAGTGGTTAGAGCAACAGCTCGGAACGCTGTAGACCCAGGTTCGATTCCTGGATCTGGCTAATTTTTCACTCCATGTTGGATTATTGTATTGAAAGTATGTCTGTATAATAATTGTATATCTTTAATATGTAAAATGTTACAGTGAGCCTACCAGCAAATAACCCGGACGTATTGATTTAGAACTGTGTGCAATAAAACTCAGTATCACCCTTAATAAAATTGCAGAAATAAAAATGTTAAATATTTAAGCTGTTGTAGACTACATTACTACCTTGCCGACGAGTAGATTTCGATGACAAATAAATGTTTTGAACTAGAAATTTTATAGAATAAAATAAAATGTATGACGCACAGAAAGAAACTAAATTTCTGGTTTGAAATGTTTATATGAGACTCATTATAAACACTATGTTCTCGTTATCCGTCTGCAATGTGACAAATTGAAAAATACGTAATTATCCAGTATCTTACTTTGGATTTAATGCGTTTTTGAAAGGATTTACATATTTTTGGTTATTTGGATAGATTTAAATTTTGATTGTTTCTATGAGAAACAAAAGCGAAGACAGCATGATTATAACAGTAGCAACTAACAATGTGTAACCCTTTTGACGTAGTGATTTACAATTATGTGTAAAAAAATATGTTTATTGGTATTTATAAAATGCAGGAGTAACAATTAAAAATATATAGATGTGCCACTAAATTAGACACCTGATTAGTAACGAGTTGCTGCTCCTCTGACTTTGATTACTATTGACACATAAGTAGGCATGGTTTAACAAGTCTACGGAAGTGTTACGAAGGCATAGTATGTCAAACATATGCTAGAAATCTCCATAAATCAACGACACTGATGTGGAATGGCATACTTGCACACCCTTTTAAGAATATTCCAGTGGTATTGAACGGGATTTATATCAGATTCTGGATGATCATTTCACTAAGAATAAAAGTGGAATTTTTCTCGAACCAAGTGACTGATAGCAACACCTTTCGGTAGAAGGAGTTATTTTGCTTAAAACCCCATTCCTACCCTGTTAGCAGAAAAGCATAGTAATATAAACGTGATCGCCAAGATTACAAGCTATTAACTTAGACAGAAATCCTGCTTTGTATAATTACTATAGGTCCAAACAAATTGCCAAGAAAACACATCTCCGGTCACCATTGAGCTCTCATGACATTGTATATTTCCAATATGGCATACTAGATTTATGGTTCAATAAATCGGACGTCTTATTCAAAGCCTACCGTCAGCGTGACTCAATCGTATTCAAAACATCCTTCTATACTCTGCTGTAGCCGTTAGTAATCCACTCGCTATATTCTCTGGAACATTCAAGACGTTGAGTATAGTAACGTGCATTAGGCAAGTGTTACTGTTTTATTTTCTGTTCCTGAACCCCATTTGGTTGAGCTAGTTTCATTATATCTACTATCTATACGGCTTTCTCAGTCGATTGTGTAATCATTTGAGCTAAGGTTTGCTGTCTCTGACTACACACGATACAGCTGACTATTCAAACCTGCATATCCTTTGCAATTTACCAAATTACTACTATTTTTTCTTCTATCCGTGTGTTCTCGCTCTACTCTTAACCCTTTTCGGCACTGTGGTCCCAATCCGGGCACACCTAATTTTAATTCCAAACTTGCATTCGACACCAAGAATATTTAATAAAATTTTGTCTCTACAATGAAAGCTTAAAATAAGGAGTTCTTATTTTCTAAAAAAGTCGTTTGTAAATTCCGGTGTCTGTAAGTAATTTCTCATTTTACGAACCGATATTGTCTGTGCCGGAAAGGGTTAATACTGTAGAACGAGACACCTACATTGTTGAACTGTTTCTAAAACTGAATGGCCCGTGTGACAAGCACGTACTATTTGCTTTCAATCGAAGACTTGTAAATCTGGAGTTTTTCTATCATGTAACTTTTAAGTTATTTATGCCTGTACAACATCCAACTAGGAAAAAAAATCTATACCCCGGATAATACAGACACGTTGATTTTTAATGGTGTGTAGCGGAAGTTGTGGCAACTAAGTATGAGTGAGTTTGTTGTTAAGCAGACTACTTTTCATGTGCTGTACAGAACATGTCTTGGGAAATTTTGATGTAAAATCGGACTTTTGCGCAAATTAAGATAATTCTTTCAGCAGTATTTTGATTATTCTAACAAGTCAAGTCTTTAGAAAGTATAGAATTCAGTGAACAATTTTAGTGTAATCTTTGTTGGTTGTGCTGTGTGCTCAAGTTGTGTTGTTTATAGGGGGTAATATCTACGTATTTCTCACTGACCGATATTTTGAAATGGTGTTTTTAATCGCCTGAATATTCATTTGTTTTGTCTTTCAGATGACGAGCTCCAGAAAAAAAAACGGAGAGGTAAATAGAGTGAAGAAATGCTAAAGTGAGCTTTTGAGCGAGTTCAAATTGGTAGATCAGTTAAAAGCGTAGCTGCGGAATTAAATATTACAAGAGTACCCTACATGATCGTTTAAAGTTGAATTCTAGTGATAGACCTGCCATTAGCAGAAAATAAATCTTCGCACTTGAACAAGAAACTGTTTTAACAAACCTTATTAAGCAATTATCTAATACATTCTATAGTATTACTTTAACTGAATTGTGACAACTTGCCTACGAATTAGCTGAAAATTTGACCATAAAACACAATTTTAACTATAAGAAAGCGGCTGGAGAGGACTGGTAGTAGGGCTACTTGTAGGGATAGCGATACAGCTGAAAATTATACTTGTCACTTTTGCATTATGGACTAGACAAATTTTAGAGTACAGAAAATGTTATTTACTTTAATTTAAAAAATCAATTGTTTTTTTACGCATTTTTTACATTTACATTAACAGATCTGATTACATATGATTCAGTATTAGTTTAAGGGTTACTTTAGAGTTTAAAATTTTAAGCACTGGTTTTTTATGACTTGTTTGAAATTTTTTTCCTTAAACAAAACTAAACTCATGGTTTATTTTCTAATCTTTTGGATAAACCTAAGCCTACATATTAAAATATTGTTTCTGTTACATCTAAACATTGTAATTGTTTGAATAATTTTATACGAAGAAAGAAATTAAGTTCATTCGTGATTTTACTTATTGATTCCCAATAATCAACCCATGTCGACATTACCCTGTAGGCATGTTATTACCCCGGTACCTGGGGAAATACCGAGACTTGGTAACATTCGGATAAAAAATTGAAAAAAAAAAATACTTCCCTTATATTTAATTAGAAGAAATTTACTCTATAGATGAAAAGAATCTCAAGGTATTTTTATATCCTATCGCGGATATAAAAACTTATAACACATTTTTCCTTTTATAATTTTTAATATATCTGCATTTCCCCCTGTCTACCTTACATATATCATATGGCAGCGCCCGCACATGTGTAGGAATGAAGCAGAAGTAGCACCCACTCTCCATAATATTGTATAGCTAATTCAATGGGACTTCAGTGTATTAAAGATGACGTATACTATATTAAGATGTTTAAAATAGCGCCACTAGAGATACGAGCCGAAGCATCCGCCATTGATGTGCCTTTGGGTTTGCCATATGTACCCAGCGCCCAATAGCTTCTATGTATTATCAGAGCAACGGTGCTACATTTTGACAGTTATTTTTTATTAATTACACGTTATAATTAATTACGAAGTTTATGATGGGAGGTTGCTTAGCGACAAATTGTTCAAACTATTTTAGAAAAGGACACAGGATGTTCAAATTTCCCGAAGAAAACACAAAAAGAACAAAGTGGAACAGACTGTCGTCCAGATAAATTGGCGGGATTTTTGAAAGCGCCAAATTTAAAAGTCTGTTAAAACGTTTAAAAATGATTGATGATTATGATTCTTTTTAAATTTAATTATTTATTTATGTTTATAATATTTACATAAGTGTATAAATATGCATGAGACAACGATTATTTATACTCTTTTAATTTTTTGCAAACTTTTGAGTTATTAGTCAATATTTACGAAATTTTGAATTATTTACTTTCTTATTAATCCCATTAATTATTTATTTATTGTCACTACAAAGTCCCAAATAGAGAAAAAGAAATCTGAACTTCATGTATTGGAGAGAAACCTTACTTTTGTTTGCGTAGGGGTGGGGGTGGGGGGGGGGGGGGGTAGATAACTCGCTATGAAACATGTAGGATATATTTTATTTAAATTACAGTTTTAAATATCAAACTGTTTATTGAGCCGAAGGGGAAAATCGGGAAGACGAATTTTATGAGAATTGTTTTTTATTTAAGTGATGCTTATGTAACTTAAAAACAGAAAAAAAAGAATAATTTTAAATATTTAAACTTTATGAACAGGGAGGGGCAAAGGGGAAGAAGCAGATATTTTTTTGAAAGGGGCGGGGAAGAGATAATTAGATGACTTGATATTTATTTATTTTACTAAACATTTACACATAGAACAAAAAAAAAAAGATATTTTAAGATTTTAAATTTTGTGTGCTTGGTATCGGGGAGGGGGGGGGGACATGAATTTCGATGGGAAGGGAGGAAAACATTACATGATCGGTTATTTATTTATTGTTTTAATAAAGTGACAGATAGAGCAAAAAAAAAGTTTTAAAAAATTACAGTTTTAAAAATTTTAAACTGTACTGGGTTTTCTGAGAAGGGGGGAGGGGGTAGAGAGGGAAGCAAAATTTTGGGATAGAGGAAAATACAATAAAATAATAGAGTTGAAAAGTTAAAAAAAAAAATTAAGGAATTTTAAGGATTTTTATACTTTGGGTACTGTTTCAGGGGGGGGGGAAGCAAAAGGGGGCGAAGAAAAATTCGAAAAGAGAGGGATTTAGTTGATTTTTTTAATCGGAAATTCACTGAAATGCAGAAGAGTTTCACATCTGATTAAGAAATAAGAGTTTGAAAGTAAGAACTGTTTGCAGATTTTGCATAAAAATAAGGACTTTTAAGGGGACAGATCACCTTTAAAATGGTCAAAAATTCAATTTCAAGGTTTTGATGTCAATAAATAGTGCATTTTATTCTGAGTAAAAAAAAGGTACCAATGTTTTTCAGAGGCGATAATTATTGACGCAGATATAAAGTAAAACGCAATCGTCATTCTCTGTTTTTGAATGGAGAGTGAAAACTTTAAATGCATTTAATTCACAACAATGATTTTCCAACTTGCGCGCACGATTTCTCCAAAAATAATTTAGATAGAACCTCAATTTTTTTCAAACGTATTAATGTTGTAACAATGAACAAAATGAACTAGAATCTTTTAATTTGGTCAATAAATTAAAAAATAATTAACTGTAATTCATCGAAAAGCGCATTCAGAATGCGTTTTTAATTTAATTGCAGTTAATTATTTTTTAATTTATTGATCAAATTAAAAGATTCTAGTTCATTTTGTTCATTGTTACAACATTAATAAGTTTAAAAAAAAATGAGTTTCTATCTAAATTATTTTTGGAGAAATCGTGCGCGCAAGTTTGAAAATCATTGTTGTGAATTAAATGCATTTAAAGTTTTCACTCTCCAATCAAAAACAAAGAATGACGATTGCGTTTTACTTTATATCTGCGTCGATAATTATCGCCTCTGAAAACATTGGTACCTTTTTATTCAGAATAAAATGCACTATTTACTGACATCAAAACCTTGAAATTGAATTTTTGACCATTTTAAAGGTGATCTGTCCCCTTAAGGACGAAAAATTATTTTTGAAAAATGTAAAGATTTTCAAGGATAGTACGATCTTTATAATAGAAAAACTTTCCTTCTTGTGCATACTTGCATGATGCATCGACTTAGTTCAAATAATATATGATAAATAAATTTCTTCAAACCGCCAATAAGGCGCTAAAGTCGCCAAGAAACAGGGGTGTACCCAAAGTGTACCTAAATATGGCGGTGATGCTCCGGCCCGTAACTCTAGAGGCTCTAGTTTAAAAGTATGTATTTATTGAATATCTTGCATTTCTTTGGATATGTTTGAATTTTCGCTATTTATAAAAGCATGAGATTAAATTCAAATTATTAATACTGAACTGGACCATATTAAGGTCATTCTTAGATGAGGTTAAATTTTATGCCCTTGGCTAAAAGGTATGAATTAACAATTAACTGCTCTTAGCGGTCTCAGACCCCTTTTTTACAGTTATAACTTATAATTTCCAGTTTAACTATAGATACTAAATTTTTTTCTTCGTTTGAAGCACTAGTACTATCACTGGAGACTTCTGAGTAGGTGAATTTTATTTGTTATAGTCCTGTAGATGAAGTTTAGCACAGAAACAGTATCCTATGAGTTAATGCAGCCTTTTATTCCTATTTTGATCGAGCGGTCTCGGAGAACTCTCACAGTAGCAATGCAACAATTTCTGTCACAGAAGTTGGTCAGCCATAAATGTTGAAATTTGCCAAAATTTCCTTTTAAACACTACATTATTGCTCACTAGCTTAAGAAAGAAAAAAATTGCATTTCAATATTTTAAAAGATTGTTGCAAATGTCATTACCAAGACGTGTCCCAAACTTAAAATTACAAATTTTAAAAATAAAGGTTTTAATTAATGAAAGTTAAAGAGTAGGGGTCTTCAACCTATAGAATACCGATATTTTAGAATAGAAAATTTTGCCTTATTTAAAGACGGAAACTTTGATTAAATAAGGCTAATATTACCTTTCGGGATTTGTGGTGGCAAACTACTTTCAGGAAAAAGGTTTAAGACCTTTTTTTAAAAGGTTAGTTCTTTTTTACTTATAAAAGGTTTTAGACAGGTTTTAGACCAAAGGCAACAATTATCTGAGTATATTTCATTTCTCTATTTTTTATATTTGGCATTTTATACATAATACAAAAATGTTCTATTATCATTATTTAAAGTTTGTCCCTAGAGATAATTGTCATCCGATTCTGAAACCTCTGCAGGGTCGGTGTTAGTAACATAAAGAAGCCGCGGGATATATCTATCCTCTCTTTCTGTTAGCTCTTTTTCAGAATTACTAGAAAACAGAAATAACGTATTTCTATCATAGTTGTACAATATTTTAAAAGATTAAAAATTTTGGCAGATTTCTGGCAGTGGTTGTGTATAAATATAACAATTTTTCTATTTTAATACTTTCATTGCGCTTACCAATCCTCAAAGTTCTTCCAGATTGGCACAATTCGTGTTTGCCATCATACTTAACAAACATCATTGATCATACTTGTTCCATCTCTGTGTCAGGCCTCGAACTTATCAACCCACCCTCGTAGCTACTGTGAATGGTCTCTGAAACAGTTTGATCAAAAGATTAATAATAGGATCGATTAACTCATATGATACTGTTTCTATACTAATATTTATTTTCAGGATTTTATAATTAAAATCTACCTATACAGATGTCTCTAGATATAGTACTAGGGCTGCAAACGAAACAAATTTTCAATAGTATATGTAGTTAAAATATGAATATTGAAAAAAAGCAGCGGTCTGTGAAATCGCTTACAGAAAAATGACACTTTTTGGTCTTAATTTTACTTAAAATTTCCTGTCTTTTCTTTTATGGTTTTGCACGCCTTTTCGTCTGCCTTATACGTAATTTTTCATGTGAATTTTCGGAAATATCCGGAATTAAAGACTTTTTCATGCGCTTTGTATTTCTGTATTTTCAAGATCACATTCCACTAAACAGTGTATAACAAAAATTGATACTTTTACCATGTTCTATCATACCTTAGTGACCATTTTTTCCTGTTACACTGTATATAATCAAAGTTTCATTCTACTTTTAAGATAACACTAACACCCAAAATACTCTATAATTAATTACAATATTATTTCTGTACAATATTAGATTTCTTTTACTCTTTTGTTTTGTGTTGTTAGTACAAAAGTCTTCAAAAATAGTGCTAATTTACCAGGCATTTTAGATGTAGCTATACGGATTTGCGAGCCGAAGATGTACTAAGTTTTCATCCTTAATTTTATATTTGTTAAACTAATTTTAAATATTTCTACCACATTAGACATTAAGCGTAAAGTTTTCACAAAGACGCATAGATGTTGCATAAAAACATTTTAAAGTATTTGCAAGTTTACATTAATAAAACATCTATTCTAATAGTAGTACTCGAAATCATTTGCTGAAAAATGTGAAACTTAATTTTCTGAAGGTAAAAATTACATGGAATACTAATCAATAAGGATCAATGACTTATCACATTCTTCCCAATAGAAACTAGATAAGAAAGAATACAATTCTGAGAAATAAATAATGAATTTCGTGAAATCGGAAAATATGAACGTTGATTAACATATGCTTTTGAAACTTTTTATGAAAACAGACAACACTATTCAATATTTAATTACATACGATGCTTTATTCGAAATGAATTATTCCAGGGCTAATTGTTGTCTTCGGGAACAGTAATACAGATCTTTAAAGTTACTTGCGAAATCTTTGCCAATTAACGCTTCGGGTGATTTTAATTTTATCATGCCTGAATTTTCCACTCAATTTCAAAATAGTTTGAGAAAACTATTTTTTTATCTACAGGGTTCGACAATTTGAGAGGTTCAACAATTTGAGATTCGTAACCTAATGAGGCAGCATGTTATTATGACTAAGTGCTATTAAAATACATTTATTATCTTCCTTTCTGAATTTAGACCTAATTTGTTTTTAAGATTATTTTATCATTCGAAAATCTTAAGCAGACAGTATACAGGGTATCCCAAAAAGCTTGAAACGGGCTGTAATATTTACCTGTTGGAGACAAGTAGGCAATGCAATTTGCAAAAGTGTTCAACATAGGATCGGAAATATGTTAATGAAATATTCTCTCGTTAATTTTCAAAAGGGGACACTTTTTTTAATTTTTATACGACCACCCTAAAAAAACTGGTCAATTACTTTTTTTCTGTTTGGTGCAACAAGATCACTACATAAAACTACATACATATCTTTTAAAATTCAATGAAATTATTTGAAAATTGACTATTGTGAATGGGGATCATATATAAATTTAGATGTGCAAATCTGTGACATATTGCAAGAAATATGTAACATAGAAAATAACACTTTTAAAAAAGCTAACCGAAACTTGCAACAATGTGAGAGGTGAAGAACTCATAAGCATTTAGAGAATCATTGTTAGAAAAGCTCAGTTCTGTATAGGAGTTGAAAGAAAGAACTTTGAGAATGCTTTACAAATTTTATAATTATTTTCTGACTTAACATGAAAATTATACCTTTTATGTGATCTCTGCTTCTGTAATGCTTTATTTAGAGCATTTGCAAATTTAGATGCAATTTTTCCCCCTTATTAACATATTTTTTATCTAAAGAACGCCCTTCTCATTTGGTATATGGTCTTTATTTTCACTGATGAAACAGCATTTTAAATGGTTATAAAAAATGGTATAACTCAGCTTTTTTTTATTATAATTCAGTTAATTTTTAATATATACGTATGCAGATTTTATAATGATCTTCTTGCAACAAAAGGATTTCTTTTAATTGAACCATTTTATCGAAAGTGGCTGTATAAAAAAATTACAAAATGTAACTTTTAAAGTTGGTCGGTGTTGGTCGGTATTTCATTAACGCTTATCTTATTTTGAACATTTTTGAAATTTACGTTGCCTACGTACCTCCAAAAAGGGAAAAAAATAAAGAGCGTTTCAATTGTTTTGGGACACTTCTTATAAAGTTACTAAAAGGCAAAACTTTCTATAGCGATTAAAAATAAATAACAAAATCCGCGTGATAATTTTTTTTTTATTCAACCGAATGCTATAATACTGCAGTGGAAATCTAGTTTTAATAGTATTTGAAAAAAAATGCGTTTGTTTAGTAAATAAGAATAGCTGCGACATCGCTTTTTTTTATCGAAGTAATTTTTCCTATTTCCTTAGAATGTATTCTACCTGGCTATCTAGTTTTAATTATTACATATCAAATTAAATGTTCGCAATGGTCCTGTTGAATCCTTTATTTTACAATGGGCTTTTAAAGTACTATTTTACAAAAAAATGTTATAAAATTCAATTAATACTTTCATTATAGTTTAGCATAAATTAGAATGAATGTTAAATGTTGCAATTTATATCTAGTTTAAAATGCATTGTCATACAGCAAAAAATTTTAAAGCAAAGAACAACCCCAAAGTAAAAAGTTTTTAAACGGCCATTTATAATTGTTTGATTTTTCTTGCCATTGAAAGACATAGAACCGACAGTTTTAGTTTTGAAAAATCTCAATGTAAATTCAATGTACGTATATTTTTTTCTTATTGTATAAGATTTCATAAATAATAGTTTTAAAATGTTAATTACCGTAGTATTTTAAATATTTCATAAAACAATATAAGTGTCAATAGGTTAATTAGTGAATTTTAATCAATGAAATTTTTCTAAAACTTAGTTACTCTAAAAAGCTTCTGTTGTGCTTCCAAAAATGATTAAAAAAAGTGCTTTTGGAAAGAAAATTTTTCATTTATTCATAATTTAGGCATAAAGAGTTAAGTCATTAGAAGTCGAAGGGCTCAGTTCAAGAATCGGCCTTTGAAACTAACTCTATTCTATACAAACTGTAAACTCCAACACTAGACGTGCACACGAAAAATCCTACCTTAGCCGTATCAATCAATCCATATTTAATTGGCCAACCATACAAAGCTCACAAGTTATCTATATATTGATGTCCTTTAGAGCGGTTTTAAAGTCTCCCGATTTTTTACTACCACTAATTCCTAATAGAAATATTCGCTTTACTTAATCGCAGAAAACTGAGATTCCTTTATGGTTGTAAACGGTTGTAAATGTAAAACTAATATTTCTATACTTATAAAGTGGCAATCAAAAATCGGCAGACTTGGCAACTATTCATACGCTGACTGGTAAGGAAAATTTTCCCTTAAAATCAGATCGAAACTACCGCATTTCGCGATGGAATTGCGAGGTTCTGTCACTGCGCAAAATACCAAAAATAGAACTTGTTATTCATATGTCATACTGCCGATCATCAATTGAGGACATTTCGATTAGACATTCAAGGTGCATTTTACGATCAATGGCATTTGGCGCTTCATCGGTTGCCGATGAAAGGCCCTTTTTGCTACAAGGCTATAGCTATATAGTTGCTACATAAAGAGGAGTATGGAATCATCAGAGAATGATTTACTTTCTTTCAGGTAATAATCAAAATTGTAAGACAACTCACCACAAAATCAGAATTACCACATGCATTCTGTGTGGTGGCACCGCCATCAAAGTGATATTTTTTTTTCTTCTGATGTATGTCCCAAATTTTTACCAACTAAGTTCTCGCTATTGAATAACAGAAACAATTTGTGTGTAATTAAAATATTATTGCTTTATTTAAATACGTTCATAAATTCTAGACAAAATCTTAAGCAAAAATAGTATAGATAAAAACATTTTAGACATTTCTATCTAAAAGACCTAAAATTTCAAATTAAATATTAGCATCACACGTTAAAAAGTCAAAGTATTGAAAACATTTTATACTGTGAATTTTTCTATATTTCTAAATCATTTGATATTTTCATTTCTTAATAAAAAAAAAACTAAATGATTCTATTAAAGTTAAAGGAAGCTTCCCTAATAGCCAAACAATATTTGACAAATATTACTATTTTTATTTTATCTTTACCAGTATTGGCTATATCTTACCAATATTAGAAATATTGACATGAAATATTTTCCCAACATTGGGCTAGTTGTCCAATTTTCCAATATTGCTTTAATATTAATAATGGCAAGAAATATCGCGTTATTTCATTGTCAATATTTTCAAATCAAAGCTACTATTTCTCCAATATTGGCGTTTCATTGTAACAATTTCTAATGCAAAGCCAGTAGTGGCAATTAATTGAAAGTATTTCCAACATAAAGCCAGCATTATCAAATATTGGTATTTCAGTGGAAGTATTTCTTAAAATTGCAATTTTAGGTATATGTATTCAATATAACCAATATTTGTGTGCTTATAATGTTATATTTTAAGAATATTTTGTAACTTTTAAATGAAACAATAAAATAACTCGTTACAAAGAAATTATTTTTCTTAAAGTATTTCTACTTAAGGTTAGTAAATTTTCCGTCGAAATTTGATGGAACATGATATTCGGAAGATATATAATTCTTGAAAATGACAGGAAGATAAGTAAAAAGAAAAGGGAATACTTGTCTGGGATTATGAATGACTAGCAATAGTGAAGATACCAGATATTATTAGAATTGAGAATAGATATTATTCGAAATATAATACATTTGTCTGATGTAGCAATCAAAAATATATTTGATTTTACGCTGTTGAAAAACACAGACATTTATTTGAATGTCAACAACAAATGTAATACTATAAAAGAAATACTGATTAGAGCTTTCGAGAAAGGATCTTTTTAAATACCGGATAAAGTCTGTGAAAGTAAAAAACCAAATAAGGGAGATTTATATTTAAAGTTTAAAAATTTTTGGAAATTAGCTTCAAAGAGCAAGTTGATAAAAAGTATGTAAGACTATAACTTTTTAATGAAAATATAAAGTATTTCAAATTACATAAGAGAAGATTTTTTGTTGATATATCCACTTAATTTTCTGAAAAATTGTGATAAATCATTATTTTTTGCAGATATATAATACGACCCCCTGAGCATCTGAGGGTTTTCTTGTATTTTCATAAAAATATCATCTGTAAAACTTAAAATAATTTAAATTTTCTTTCCGTTTGTTTCTAAAATAAACTTCATATCTGTTTATTTTACATATATCTTAAAATACAATTTTGTTAAAAATATTTTTGTCCAGAGCCGATTTCAGTTGTTTTTGAGAAACGGAAAAATACGGGCAAAACGCTTAGAGGGTTATGATGACACGAAAATGAATGAAAGAATTACTATAATAATGAAGATATTTCAAAACATAATAAATTTGTTCGAAGTAGCGATCAAAAATGTATTTATGATTTGCGCAGTCGAAAATCATCAAATTGGGGTTATTTCAATTGATAGTAATTTCAACAATCACAAATGTAACACGATAGGAGAAATACTGATTAGAGATTGGATCTTTCAGTAATACAGTTTTTTAAATAATGGATACAGACTACGAAACTTAAAGACCAAAATAAATCAGAGTTATAATTAAAATTTTTAAAAATCTGGCAAATTTTCTTTTTAGAGAAAACTGATAAATTGTAAGTTAAGGGGTCTAATTCTTTAATGGAAAGATAAAATAATTCAAGTTATAGAAGAAAAATGTTCTGGGGATATTTATACTTCAAGAACGTAAGTTGTCTAAGGAATTTTCATAACACATGTTATTTTGAAGATATATAATACTTGAAAATGACAGTAAGGTCAATGAAAAGAGGAAGGGATGCTTATGTGGAAAATATTGGATGAATGATTTTTAATAATGAAAATAGTTCGAAATCGTCTTGTATAGTTCGAAAAATTTGTCTGGAATAAACAACAAAGGTGTATTTAAGATTTACGATGTTGAAAAACATCGAATTTGTGTCGTGTATAGTTATTTCAAACGTTAGAAATTTGAACGACCAGAAATGTAAAAGCAGAAATAGTAATTTTTGAAAAGGAAGTTATATTTTAAGAATTTTTTGTAACTTTTTAATTAAACGTTTAAATGAATCAAAATATGGAAGAAAATGTTTTCTTAGGATATTCCTACTTAGGGAAAGTAAATGTATCATTGAAATTTTATATAATGATATTCGGGAGATATATAATATTTGAGAATGACAGGAAGATCGATGAAAAGAGACAGGAATGCTTATCTGGAAAATATCCAATGAATTATTACTAATAGTAAAGTTAGCTCAAAATCTGATAAATCTTTCTAAAATAGCCACTAAAAATGTATTTATCATTGAAAAATATTGAATTTCGGTAATTTCTATCGATAGTAATTGGAACAACTAGACATGTAAGCAATACAAAATATACTGATTGTGTTTAAAGAAGCTTATATTTTAAGATTGTTTTTAATTTTTTAATGAAACTATAACGTATTTCAAAATACAGATGAAAGCGTTTCTTGGGATATTTATATTTAAGGCCAGTAAATTTTCCATAAAAATTTTATAGAACATAATATTCGCAAAATGTAAAATTCTTAAAAATAACAGGAAGGTCAATGAAAGGAGTAAGGAATGCTTATCCGGAAAATTTAGGATGAATGATTACTAATGATGACGATGATAGTTCGAAATCTAATAAATTTGTGCGAAATAACCATGAAACGTGTATTTATGATTTACTCCGTTGAAAAACATTGAATTTGGGTTATTTTAGACAATAGGGATTTTAAACAACCAGAAATGTAATACAATGGTAGAAATGATTATAATTTTTCAAAAAGAAATATATACAGGATGCAAATTGGAGTCCCATCACTCAAATAACGTTTGGACGAATAAAGCTAGAGTTATGGAATCAGAGGCAGTGTGACGGAGATTGTCCGCTAAAGAAATATTAAGTAATCCGCAGGTTCATTAAAGTTGAATGGGGTGGGGAATTTATAAACTAAAAAAAAAACAATATATAACAGTTTCCGTTATAGGCAGTAATATAGTAAAGAGACAAAATGTGCTATCACATGAGAATGACTGCAACGCCCCTAGTAGAGAAATTTAGACGTTATCGGCCTTTTCTCAAGAACTATTACAGATAGCAAAAAAAGTAAATTGCGAAAGTGTAGAGCATCCTCAATTTAGTATGAAATCCTGTTTTACATATAGAAAACACTTTATTAGAAGCCCTGAAATGTAAAATTTTCTATTTGAAACAACCAGCTTAAATACGTTATAATCGCGTGCAGAAGTATACCACATAAAGCATGTGCACATTTATTAATAAAAGTAACCGTGTAAGCAAGATGCAAATTATTTTAATAAGATAATCAACTTAATGCCTTCCGTTAACAATACACATTTACTTGCATCCACATGTTCTGTTACAGATGGATAAATTAAGTATACTTAACTTGATTTTCTGATTAAGATAATTTGCTCCTTGCCTACATGTGTTAGTTTTTTAGTAAACTAACAAACTCGCCCGGCATTTCCCGGAACCACATAAAGGTACTGTCTAATCCTGGGTATTCTTTTTTATATTTTTAATTCGGGTTACGGAGGTGGCATTTTAAAACTTCAGAAAAACGAAAAATAGTAAAACGACTTCTAGTTATTCAATAGTAAATATTAATGTTTTTTTAAGTAAAACAATTTATCAATTAAAAGTAGATATTTGGGGGGGGGGGTTATAATTTCATCCGGGGATTGGATGTTGAAAATGCCTAAAAGACGGAAAAGGTGAAAACGAATTTCAGAAAATATTTGTTTTAAAATAGTAAATATTCATATTTATTTTAATTAAAAGCGCTATCAGTCCCAGAAAGGTGCCGTAAATACGCATGTAATTTTCTTTTCTTTTTGTAACTCCATATAGGAACGCCGGCGATCATGATTGTAAAATGCAGAAAAAAAACGGAACGTTTACTACCTTTTGCACTTGAAGAACTTTTCCCCGGACAGTGCGATCATAACATTGGCAAATTTCGGAAAATTGAAGTTAGCTCATTTGCGTTCGATGAGGATTTTTAATTAATATCTCGGCTAATTATCAAAATATGAAAAATTGGGCCTGTCTTCGTCTATATCTATCTACATTTACAGACTTCTACGTGCAATAAATTTCCTGAGACATTGCCAACAAACAAAGAGACAGACAGACAGACACACAGACAAAACTTTCTTTTATTAATATAGGTATGTATTTGCCTCAAAATTCCGCACTTTTGCAAGCGATTAGTAACATATTTAGTCTGTGATTGGATATTGAAAAACTTACATTTCAGAGCTTCTAATAAATTTATTTTCACATGTTAGACATCATTTTATACTGCATTACGTACGTTCTACATTTTTATAACTGATTTTTTTTTCGCCATCTCTCATAGTGTTCGAGATTGAGTCGATAACTTCTAATTTCCGCCACTAGAGGCGCTTCAGTCACTCTTGCATGATAGTGTATAGTCGTTTAACTATAGATAGACACTGGTTCCACAATTGCAGCTTTATCCGTTCAAATATTATTTGAGTGTATCTAATTGTATTTGAGTGCATCTTTGTTTGCATCCTGTATTTTAAGAATTAACTTTACAATGGATCGATGAACAATCTCAACATAAAGATGAAAAGGCTTTTCTTGGGATATTTCTACTTAAGGCCAGTAAATTTTCTATAGAAATTTGATAGAACATGGTATTCGGAAGATATATAATACTTGAAAATGACAAGAAGACAAATGAAAGGAGAAAGGAGTGCTTATCTGGAAAATATAGGATGAATGATTACTAATAGAAAAGATAGTTCGAAATATAACAAGTTCGTCTGAAATAGCCATCCAAAATTTATTTCTGATTTAAGCAGTTGAAAAACCGTTGAATTTGGGTTATTTCAATCGAGAGTAATTTGAAAAACCACAAATGTAACACGATCTGTGAATTGCACCTAATATATTGCTAGTATTGACGCATGAAATATTGGCGTAACATTGAAGTGGTCACATTTTGTCGATATTATGCCAGTATCGCTAGATATGTTTCTCCATTTCATCCAATATTTCCAATATAAAGTCAATATTTGTGTTTCATTGCAAGTATCTCCAATAAAAAAACCAATCTTTCTGTAATAGTGTTATTTCTTTGAAAATATTTTTTATGTAAGCCAATATTTATCCAATGCCGGTATTTCTTTTAAGTCCTTCCAATGAATGTAATATTTGCTCAATATTAGGCTCAAGTACAACCAACACTAGTTTGCTTCTAGAGAATTTTTCGTCAATAATTTTTTTAACAATAGATACAGGTTATAAAACTTGAATATTGAACTTTGTATGAATATATTTTTAATTTACTAACCAAACAGAAATTCTGGGTTTATGATGAAATTATACGTGGAACAATCTTTTGAGTATTTTTTTTTTCAAAACCAGAATTTAAAAATACATAAGAAAAACCCTTTACTTTCCAGAAAAGAAATTCATTGTATGTCTGTGAATCAAACGTTTGTATGCACAGCCACTGCCGTATGTATAACGTGGTGATTAAGCCTTTTGAAATTTCCCATGCTGTTAGATTAAAATTCTGTCAAAAATACACCGAATACTTAGATAATGGTACAGTTTTAAAGGAGAATCAATGTGAAGCTGATAAATGCAACAATAAAACTGCTGTATTTATTTCTTATTTGAAAATATAAATAAAGAAGTCTTGCCCTATAAAGCAGTAAATTACTTTTTTTTTTAGATTTATGAGCCACATTCCATTGTGAAAGAACTCACATTCTACAAAATTCTTGGAATGTATATATGCTGTGTGTTCTGATAGGGAAAGTGATGAATGACTTTTGGGTGAGTGAAAACGCACTTTAGAAGATCACACATTTACCCTACTCCATTTTAAGGGGTGGACCGAGATTTGTAAAAGATACTTCGAAAGTTTCAGACAGAATTCGCTGAATAATGTAATGTATTTCATTGATACAAGCTTAGATTCTCTGATTCTTATGCTTAAGTGAATATTGATGAAAACAGAAAGCGTTTATATTGTTACGCTTGTATTGTTTATTATTGTGCTACTTTTTAAATATGAAGAAGTTTTACCATTATCTGTCTTGCTTTCTGAATATATCATTACTTCACATTAATCATGTATTTTTGGTTTTCTTGAATTTGACATGCAGCATTTACAAAAAGATTAAAAAGACATATATTTTATTTCATAGGTGCTTGTGGGAGATGTAATAGTGAAAACTAGATCCTAGTAGCAAATGAGCAATAATAGTTAGATTGGTTATACGATACCCTAAAACTGCATTCAGAAATTCTTCCAATGAAAAAAGAATATTGGTTAAATATTCGTTTTATACTAGAAATATTTGAAATAAAAAGCTACTATTGTATGAATATTAGTTTTACATTGGAAATATTTGCAATGAAACGCCAATATTGCAGAAATGTTGGTTGATATTGAATATATTGGCAATGAAATGGCAAATATTTTCTTGCCAATATTAGTGCAACATAGCCAAAATATAAACATGGTAACGTTAAGGTAATATTTAATGCCAATATACGTAACTTATGTTAGCCAAGGTATAGCCAATATAAACAAGATTAGCCCAATGGCATTTTGCTGTTAGGGTTTTCTTGAATATCACTTTCATTTAAAAAAACAAATTGCAAAATAATAACGCAAATAAATATTGGCAAAATGTTTGATTTCCTATTGATAAAATTATTATTTATAATTTGTGAAGAAATACGCCTGTAATATGTGTATTGCGTATGAATGTAAATCAATCATGCCTGGTCCATTTATTTTTTATGTTTCGATGTAAAAAAAAATCTTTAATATTATTCCTCCTTAAAATGATAGATTTTCTGTTTAAAATGTTTTCGTAAAACTGAAGAAATTTTTCAAAAAATATATTTTATTCGAAAAAAGAAAGAATTATCCAAAACTGTTCTATTGGTGGATGTATCAAAAATTTAAAAGGTACAGTTTTATTTATTTATTTTTTTTTTTTGAAAGAAAAAATATATTATAGAAAATGTTTTCTTTCGTAAATAACTATTTTCATAAATACACATTTATCAAAAATTTCATTTCAAAATACCCCCTTTCCCCCCCCCACCCCCACCCCCAAAAAAACAGAAAAAAATTAAAAAATAAATAAAAATGAACATCTTTATTTTATTTTATTTTATTTTATTTTTTAATAATATCCATCAGTGGCAAATCCTGTTACTCAAACTGGGCATGGTCTCCCCACCACTTTTTCCGATCTGTAATCTTCGCCTTATTTAGTCGTAAATATATCACTAGAAAATACAAAAAAAAGACTGTTAGGAAAAGAGTGGTAGAGAATTGTATGCTCGGTTTAAAAAGCAGGATTCGCCCTTGTTATCACATTGCTTAATAATTATTTTTATTTAACACATTTATGCCTAGCGTCGATGCTTTAGTAAGTGGGAAAAAGTGCATTTCACACCACTTTTTTTTTAATAGAAATTTGATGTCTTATTTTATCGATGACTCCTCGATAAAATAAGACACCAAATTTCTATTTAAAAAAAAGTGGTGTGAAATGCACCTTTTCCCATTTTACTGAAGAGTCCCAAAATTGGGACGGTAGGCATAAATGGGTTAATACCGTACAAAGACACTATCAATTATATGCTCTACCATATATACAAAAATCAGTGACGCTACAAGTACTTGCAAAAGTATGAAATGACATTTTTGAGTATGTCAGAATACGTTTTTGCACCCTCGGGCACCGTAACAAAGACATTTCTCTGCGGTGAGGGGGGGAGATTGAGAACGCAGTTTCTTCCTATTAAGTATCAGAATTAAGTACACTTCTAACAGAGAGGACCGCTATTGTTATTATATATATACATGTTTATGTATATTTAATATATACATGTTTATATAGATTTTTATCGTATAAATTTTGAGATACTTTAACATTAATTTAACATAAGTTTTAGTTATGTTTATTAGAGTTTTAAAATTAAAAAGGAATATTTTTTCCATTATTTATTCCAAACAGTTTTTGATAGTGCTTTGAAAAACTTTAACACCTTGCACGCTAGTGCACATATATATATAGTAGAAAATAGGAACTTACGCTGTTAAATGGGGAGAGTAAACAATGTATATATTTTCTCTTATGTAGTTACGCGATTCTCTGCGTTGTCGGGACTACATAGAATCAAGTGCATTTAAATTTCAATAATCGAATTATTTTGAAAGGGATTTATTAATTGTGAACGTCACCACTCGTTAAATCTGTACCATGACACGAAATCGCTCTTTTTGTGCACAAAGGAAATTAAGTTATAAAAATTGTATGTAGTATAAATCTGAAATTTTTAAATTATTAAAATAAAATTGATTGCAATGTTTCCAGATACAATCGGAAAAGTTTTCATTTTATTTTAATATAAGTTACGTTAATCGAAGGGGGGGACGGACCTTTAGTTTTATTTCCAATATTTTTATTTTTACCTGGATTTATTTGGCGCTAGACAACCACTGTTTGTGGCATTGTGTTTCCACAAAAAGTAAATTATTCTTTAAAGGAAAAATAAATAAAAACTTTAATGTAATAAATTATTATTTTAATTCTACGTTTTTGTAACACATTTTTACATCATTTTATATGGGATCACTCATATATATATATATATATATATATGGGATATTTTTGGTTATTTTCATTTCAAATATATGGGCAAACATCTGAATTTATTATCATAATTTACATTAAACAGGGTGGAAGATAAAATGGTAATAAATGAATCACTTTGTATGTTTTAGAAGTCAGGCGAATTGAAATCTGGTTTATCTATTTTTATTAAATCACTTTACATTTCGACCTGCATTTTTAGGGTTTATAAAACATCTTGTAATTGCAATAATTAAGCAATTTTCAGTTTTAAGCATGACACACTCATATATATGGGATTTTTGTACATTTATAACACACCCTTATTAATTATTTATTTATTTAACAATCATTTTCGGATATTGCTGCTGTGCATAAAAGTTTTTATGCCCTTAAATCTTCTAAAGAGCGATGTTTTAAGCATTGAAAATACTTAAATTTCTCTGAATTGAAAACTCAGAGAGAGCCTGAGAATTCTAACATTATTTAAAAATTGATGATCTAAACTGTAACCTTCCATAAGAAATCGTGTATTCAATATATTTAGTGCAACCCTATAAATGAATAGCAAAGTCTGAAATGAACATATTCAACATCTGCGATAACTTTCAGTAACAAATATAATTTATATCTAAATTTTATGTCCAAAAGTTATTAAAATTATTGGCTTAAAAAAGGAGCGTAATCCATTGCAGCATCTTTACTAAAGTTGAAGCCTGGATTGTTCAGAAAACTATAAGACTAATAAACTGAATTCATATTAACTTTTCAATCAACATAATAAAACTTCAATTAGATTGAAATAGTATAAAATCATGGAATAAAAAGACATTTCACTCAGTAAATAGCCATAGACTGTAATGTATTCGATATATTTTCCGTGATACTGTACATGAACCGTAAATGCTACAATGCCCTTTTACAATAGGGAACTTACTGTGGTCGAGTGCAGTAACATATCTTAAGGCTCCCGTTGAGCAAGTGGTCGGGAATATGGTGCTAATGTTAATCCAATGGGGCATTAATGTGCTAATATCTCGCTTGCATTTGAATATTTTTAAACGATTTTTTTTTTTTTTTGCACTGGATAGCAGAGATCAATCTCTATTTCCGCCGTTGATTACTTTTTCGATTTTCTTTTGCGTGTTTTTTTTTTACGAAGATAAGTTTCACTTTCGGAACCGGTTTCGAAAGTGAAACTATCTTCGTAAAAAAAATACGCAAAGAAAATCGAAAAAGTAATCAACGGCGGAAATAGAGATTGATCTCTGCTATCCAGTGCAAAAAAAATCGTTTAAAAATATTCAAATGCAAGCGAGATATTAGCACATTAATGCCCCATTGGATTAACATTAGCACCGTATTCCCGAGCGCATACTCAACGGGAGCCTTAATCTACGTTATATGTGCATATGACAATTTTTACAAGAGTTAGGCCATATAGTATTTGTTTGCTTTATAGTAAGTATAAAAATAAAATATTTTAAAGTAATATAATTCAACAGCTTATTAATATTTTTACATGAAACTACAAATGCCCAAACTGCAATGCAGCAAACTGTGTAAAAATCCGATAATTACATATCTCTGTCGCCGGTAAAAATATATGCGTACATTTAGCAGAAGATTTGAAAAAGGTGAAAAGGTGCAATTTTAAATCGCATTTATTAAAAACCCACTCGTCGGATTCCGATTTACTTTTGGTTACTTTGCCCATTGCCATGCCCTATTTTATAGAAACAAGATATTTGTTTATGTGACCAAACAAAACTCAAGCTATAGAGAAGTCGAAACCCCATTTTGTTTAGTCCCCAAAATATAAACTAGAAAGAAGACTACTTAATCTTGGAAAATCGTTTGGCAACACTTGGGGGGAATT
Organism: Maratus michaelseni; assembly: GCA_963931845.1. NCBI lineage: Eukaryota > Metazoa > Arthropoda > Arachnida > Araneae > Salticidae > Maratus > Maratus michaelseni. The sequence continues at coordinate 137,724,751 of OZ007586.1, read as the reverse complement.
CATTTATTTTGTTGTTCATTGAGTTGTTGTTCCAATATTTTTTATTGCCATAACAGGGTTCGCCACGTATTATGTCGAGTGCTTGGCGAGACACTCTATCGATTGTCTACGATAATTTCTTATTGTGTTTTGAAATGTAAATAAATACTGTTACTTCGGAAAAGGATTATTGTTTTTTGATGCTTTGTTCACATGTTCCCCGAGCATACTAACGACTACTCCTTAAATGGGGCACATGTGAACAATTAAACGATTCTTTAAAATGATCATAAATCCTAGAAATTCTTCGTGTAAATAATAGTAGGAATTGGTGTTTGTTTCATTAATGTATAATAACATTGAGAAACAATCAAAAAAGGAAGTGTTCACATGTGCCACTTCTTTCATACATAAGATAAATAGAAATAATTGTGAATAATGTAAATGTGTGGTATTGGGAGACCCATTCCATTTTGTTTAGAATAGCTATTTCGTCGTGCCACACAATTTTAACTATAATACATGTTTTATAAAATATATTTTTAATATCACTAAAATGGTATTAGTTAGGAAGTTCACAATTTTCTTGTAGTTTTGAACTTATATTATGGATTTATTGAATAAAAAAAATAAAAAATGCAAAATGAATGAGTTCTAATATTTTGAAAATTTAATCGGAAAACAAAGTGCTAAATTTTAAATTCTTAAATTTTAAAATCAGAATTTATAAAATACAAAACTTTGAATATTAATTTTGGAAAGGATAGAAGAATGTTACATTCAAGGCTCCCACTGTCCGTTTTTTGAATACCACTATTTTCAATCAATAATTCTCGCTTTAGCTTTCTACAACATTTGCAACATAAATATATCACAAAGATTATTTTTTAAAAATAGCGGCATTCAAAAGAGAAAATAATGGGACTTCTGTACATTCTACGTCTGCTTACAATCCTACCATATTATGGTATTACTAGTGCACTGTTATATAGTGACGTGACAAAGTTTAACATTCGCAAAAGTTAAATGCGTAAAATCCTAAATATGTAATTTGAAAACGGTAAGTTTTTGTTTTACTGTCTGCAATCTTAAAGAAGTAACTTGTGATGTTTTATTTCAATTTGAATTGTAATATGTGTAAAATGAAAATAAATTTTATTTGTAAATTGAATTCAAAAAGTGATCCGTAAAAAACGCGGAATGCAGGTCACATATCAATACAACTAATCTAATTACTATTTCATTTCTGCCTGACCTTGGAGTTTTAACCCTTCCATAAACACTCGGGTTGGACATTAAGATAATTAAGCATCAAATGGCAAATTACAAAAATGTAAATAAATAAATAATCCTCTAGCTATTTAATAATACATATCTTTATAATATATGTCTTTACTTAAATGTTTAGGATGTAACTAAAATCCTGATTTTTTTTTCCTATTATTTTTATGTTCATATTTTTATTACAGTAGACTTCTGATTTTATGACACTTTTCGGGACGGGTATGTCAGAATTTCGAAATAGTCGGATAACCAGGACGACATACATATGTCGGATAAACTGTAGTGGATTCCCAATTATCCGATACTTACAGGAATAAGATATTGAGAGGTGTCTGTTAAAAGAATGTGTTACATAATTGAGTGTCGATTATCGACTGTCTGCTATATTTTAGTTTTATTAATCTATTGGATCGTTCGGAAAATTCCTTCCGTATGGGAAAACCAATTCGTACCGGAAAATTCAATCATTTAATTATTAGACATTGATTACGATATCTAATGTCTAATAATTGACGGGCAGAATTTTCCTGTATGAATTAGTTTTCCCAAACGGAAGGAACTTTCCGAACAACCCATTAGAACAGTGGTATTCAATAATTGAAAAACATCTGTCAATAAGTAGGGCGAATATTACATTTTTACAAATAGTGGTGTCAGAATATTTTTCGAAAATAATACACTGTTAAAAATTTGCAGCAAACTGTCCGGTCATTTGACCGTTTTAACAAAAAAAAACAGTTACATAACCGTAATTTAACTCTATTCTGACCATATTATTGCCCATATTATAGTCTAAACAGAGTTAAATTACGGTTATGTAACCATTTTCTATAAAAACGGTCAAATGACTGGACAGTTTGCTGAAAATTTTTAACAGTGTAGTAACTCTGATCTAGAATATACATAAATGTATGTAGTTTCTATGTATTTGAGAAGATCTGATTAGTAATAAAATTAGAACAAATTTTTCATAAATATTTCTCCATTGAAAATGTATTGCTGGAAACTCAAAAATAAATTTTAAAGAAACGAATGCAGCATCTGCGATCCTGATATCAATGCCATCTCTATAAATGAAATTTAAGCGAAATGAATTTTTGACTTGTTTCAAGTAACTGATTTTCATTACTTGTCTCTCTATCTAATACAAAGCATTTCAATCCACATCTCAAATGTTTTTTCTTTTATCTAACATTCTATTCGAAACAGTGAAGGAATATCTAAACAGGCACAAAAAAAATGATTTTATTTCTTGGCCTATGAAATTTATATGAGCTTGCAAAATAATAGGCTCAAGAAATTCCTTTTATAAACAGATAAAACGTACAAATAGTATCTGTCGCTGTTTTTGACCACTAAAATCACAGTCATATCGGCTTAAAACATATTCCATATTTATTTTCAAAATAAAATGGTATAAAGAAAAGAATTTTGTTGTAAAACATAAAATATGATCACGAATCATCTTGTATTCCCTCAAAAGGCGCTTAAAATCATTGACTGTCAGCTTTTCGCATCAAATCGTTATTCTTACAGTCTAGAGGGAGTATTTTGAGGAAAAAGACATGAAAGTGGAAAAGAAATAAAACATTGAGTTTTCTTCCTTTCTACGCCAATGTTATCTCCCCGTGGGGAAAAATTTCGAACACGACAAAGACTGTTCGCTTCCATCAGTCAAGTCTAAAAATCATTGAAAAAACGGAATATCACAATTTATGCAGTCTTAGGATCAACATTTTTTGCTTTGCCAGAAACCCTTTAAGCCACTCACTTCCAACTTCTATTCCATATAACATAAAACTTCATTGTGGACGCTTCCGAAGAAAAATAGCTTCGACTCTACTAAATTATTTGTATCTATTTTTCTTTCTAAAACCGCATTACGGTACATTTCTTAAAATAACTAGTCATACAATAGATTCTCTTTTCTTTAGTTGTGTCCAAAATTTAAGACGAAATGTGCATACACATTAAGTTTTCAATATTTTTTATATTTTTCTACAATTTATGTTTGTCAACTATTGGCCTTTTTTTTCCTCTCCAAAAACTTTTTTTTATTTAAAAAAAAAAAAAAAAAAAAGATTTTACTCTATTTAATTTTATAATTTTTCCCGTATAAATTAAGTTTTCCATGAGTTTGTGACAAACTTTGTACACACATTTTATGTAGCAGTTTTATATATTCCTTCAATTTACGCTTTCCAGCTATTGATGTTTTTTTTATTAGTTCCTGCAGTATCTCGAAAAAAGAATTTACTTTAATAGAATTTATAACTTTTTTTGTAAAATTTAAGCTTTCTGATTTTATGACAAAATATGCAAACTTTACGTAATGATTCATAGTCACTCATTGCATAGATAAATCATTCTTATAACTCTTTTTATATACTGCTGTTAAATTAAAACATATTCATACCTGAAATGAAAAATTCGCATAATTTTTTTCACGGGCTCCTTTTTAGCAAACTAATATTAGATATATTGGTAATATTGGGTTGCAATTTTACATTGATCAAAAATACTTCCTATGAAAATGGTTAACACTTTGCCGTCCGGCGACACCACAGTAGTGTCGTACGTAAAGTAACTTAATTTTAATCCTTAAATGCTACATTGGCACCAGAATTTTGGAATAAAAAATTCCCTTTTATGAAGTACTTGAAGAAAAGATTTTACTTATTTTCGAATAAATTTGTTTCTAACTTCTGGTGTCAATCAATCATTTCAACATTTTACGAATAGAAATATTTTTACGAGATATGCGGACGGCAAAGTGTTAATTAGTGGTTTTACATTTAAAATATTTATGCAATGAAATGCCACTATTACAGAAATTTTGCCTTTTACATAGTAAATATTTTCAATGAAATGTCAAGCTTTGAAATGGTAAAATATTTCTTGTCATTATTGGTGCAATACGAAAATGAAACATTTCAGTATTGTAGCAATATTTGATGTCACTATTGCCAATCGTAGACAAAATATACTTAGTGTTATCCAAGATGTATCCAATACTTAAAGTGCTGGCCCAATACTGTTCTGTTTTGCTATCGGCGTTGTAATGAAAAAGTAATATTTATTAGCGATTCGCATAACTCTTTTTTAGGTTAATACAGAGTGAGCAGAAATCCTGTAAAAAGTTTTTAAAAAGGAGTGTTTTCACTAAACACGTTGTCAGGATACGGGATTTTGTTTAACAACAATAGTTGTAGCTCAAAAGTCATAGATAGGAGGACGCTAGCCCTAATACATCTTCCAAAAATATTTAAATGAGAATGATTATAAAAGAACTGACTATTGTTTGGATCCTTTATTCGCCTGAATGATCAATTTGATTCGTAGAACAAGCTATATATTACTTATGACAGATCTAGTTTTGATATCTAATCCGTTTTAATAAATCAAGGAGCAGAATAGTTAAATGAAGATACACTGAAATTGACTGGCACTATGTTTATTGAGGTTCGTGCTACAACAGCAAGTGTTCCATATGCCCTTCGTTACAGGATAAAATAGATTACAAGCGAATAACAACAAGTTTCGGATGTATTAGGCAACTGTTCTAACAGCTTCTTTAAATCCCACTAATATGAAAGGTCTTAATCGTTACACTTGTGATTTCAAATAACCATAACCAGAAATCAACTTGTGTCAAATCATTTTCTGAACATTTCTTTATCCACATTTTTATATTTTAAGAAGATGCATTCGAGTTAATGTCTTCTGTCGGCGACTTTTTGAAACTCCAAACACTTTGTTCTTTTAAAAAAATCCGTGTACTGACAGTGATATTGACGCAAACCGCACTTCCGTCTCATTATTTGTTCTTTTGTTATGATTTTTTAAAATGTATACGGATTTCTGTACGCCCTGTATTAAAAGATAAATGTAGCTGACATTAAAACGTACACATGTCAATTGATTCTCAACACACAGATATTAGGAATAAATTTAATAAATGTGTAAAGAAAATCTAAAGAACAGTATGTTCCTTTCTTTTCCTAATAAACATCACACTGAAAATATCTCATCACATTGTTTAAATTTAGGCTAAACCACTTCCTGCTATCTCATGTTTCCAGATCCTTTAACTGTTTACTCTGCACTTTGTCTCTTTTTCTTCCTTCCTTTGATTACCCATGCTGAATTGGTCAATCACACGTATTGGAATTTATTCACTATATGGGTGACAAAGTAAACTTGAGAAGACGAAAAGGAAAGCGTATGATTATTTTAGGCAACGGAATCGACTAAAATTAATCGAGCGAAAAAGAAGATACCAATAAAGTTTACGTTTACCATCTTAGATGGAGAACGTAGTAAGTCAGGGATTTATAAAAAGGGTAGTGTAAAAGAACTAATGCAAAAGAAAAGAAGCGGTATTTTCTTTATTTTATGTGCATCAAATATATTTTAAGGGATATTCATGTTTATCTGAATTTTCGTTCGTATATATTCAAAATTTTATTAGTATTTATTTGTATATGAAAAGTTAAGTCGCACACATAGCTTGCAACTCTGAGCTAGCTTGGGTTTTTGACTGTTTAGAGCTAATATATGCAGCATATTTCGACTAATTTTATATATTTTTACCTTAAATTTCCAGAGCTGTTCAGTGAAGTGGCCAATGTAGTCGGTTTCTCCAAACCTGAAGAATACAAATCCAATGTTTGAGTATTTCCAAGATGCAAATTGTCTCAAAAGAACACTGAAATTCAAGAATTCATCAACTATAATAAATATAAATTAATGGCCATGTTTATTAGGTAGCTCATAAAGTTTTTATATAATAATTTAAGAAATAATTCAAATTTACAGCAATACTCATCGCGCTATCTCAGCTTGCTAAAAACTAACATGTAAACCTGTTAACTAACGTTTAAACCAGGATAAAAAGTAGCTCAGCTTCTACTCTTAATTCTGTTTAACTATTGAAACAAAAAATGTATAAAATAAATCCGTTTTGAAATTTTGAAGTTAGTTTCAGCATTTTTACAGGTAGAGACAACGCAGTACCACTTATTCATAACATTTCGATTTCTTTAAATTAGAGGAGAAGGTGGAAATATGCAACCTGTACTGAATATAAAACTTTTTCTTTCTGCTCCGTGAATGTGCGCAGAGAAGCGAGAAAATTGTGAACTGTCGCTCAAGAACGCATTATGTGAATCGCTAACATTACTCTAATCAGTATTATCTTTAATAGCTATCAGCGAGTTTGTGTTTTGGTGATTTTTAAATCTTTGAAAAGGTAAATAAAACGAAATGATTTGAAATCTGCGCCTGTTTGCACAACCAATTATAGTGTGCCATTCCACCCGAGTGCATGTTTGTTTTAAGCTAGTTGGTTGCAATATTTACTCAACCAGATAATCATAAATGTAATTTGTTTCCACGATGGCATTGTTTGTAATATGGATCCCGAAGGTGCTTGCATTATGGAACCCGGTTCCATAGTTGCAGAACCACCAACGATAGAGTTATCTGAAGGTGACCAAACTTGTTCGAAATTAGCAAACATCTTCAAATTTGAGGATTGTAGTTCACGCAGTTCTCGCAGTTTTCTATTAGAAACATTTATTCCATTTTAAGAAAGGGATAAATTTGAGAGTCAAAAGAATTATAAAGCTTAAAAAGTTATAAATTTTAAAGTTATGAAAGCTTTAAAAACGCCACGTTATAAACCAGTTATAAAATTTGGTCACCCTAGCTTAACTTCTCAAGATATTTCAACACCTTCTGCTTCAACCTCGTTTTCTTCGGTTTCTACCTCCTTAAAAATTGAAAATCATATCGCTCAGACGCATTCTACCTGTTCCACAAACAAAGAAGAAAACCTCAAACAGGTGCGTAAACGGAGTTCCGTGACCGTTATTTCAGATTCTCCCCGCAAAAGTATTTAGTGAAATTTAAATAATATACAAGTGAGGAACGATGTGAAAAGAGTCGTATAAGAGTACGCTCGGATACCCAAGGGATGAAGAAGTAAGAAGAACTTCAGCCTGAATCCTCCGACACTAATGATTCTACGTCAGACCTTTTTTCAGAATGTGCTGATTCGCCATTTAATCTGCCAGTGGGAGAAGATGGTCCAGATCAGTAAGATGTAGCGTCCATAAATTGTAATTGTGCATTTTTTTGGAATACTTAAAATAGAATTTTAGATTCCCTTTAGAATGTGTTTAGTGTATGCTCATGACAACTGTGATTCATCCGTGGTCCAGTACAACATTTGTGACTTTTATCGTCAAAATTTATCTTTTTTTATTATTTTTTTTTCAATTTGTAATTTTCTCTACTCATTTCTTTTTGTATACAACAATACTTTTTTATGCATTAAAAATGTTGAATTTGATATTACTAGTCACCTGGGTTCCATTAAGGCTCCTATAAGGGGAGCTGACGCATATCCATTATGTTGCCCAAAATAACCACCATATTGTGACCTAGCTCAGCATTAGGAAACCGGCTGAGCAGGTGTTTGCCGTCCCTGTTACTGTCACTCGCGGTCCACTAGTACGGTAAGCAAACCGGTTTTAACTTGGTTTTTGGTCCGCTGGGTCATTAAATGGCGGAATGATTCAGCCTGTATTATAGGAGCTCTAGGTTCCATATTACTTCCCTTGTGTCGCATATGAATTTTGACTTTTTCCCCAAAATGGAATCTAAATTATTCCATTAGGTATAACAACAATTCGGGCTAGACTTGATTAATAAATCAGTTTTTGAAGTGGTTCTTACGAAAACCTAAGAAAATGAGATTATTGTAATAAAAAAACAAAATGAGATTTCTATATTCCTACGTTCTCCTCCAGCGCATACAAAATGTATGCGATACATTATAAACATATGGATTATTTCATTTTTATATTTACTGTAGTTAAAGAATAATAGAATTTTTAACTTTCAATGTCGATGTGTGGATCTGCAAAATTTTAGAGATTTTCTTGTGTGAAATACAAGAAATTAGGCTGCATTTCCTTCAGATTCTTCCAGAAAGCAGTTATTTTACAGAAGTATAGTAGTACTTAATACTATTTCATATTCTTCTCGTTTAAATTTCCTTAATTCGAGAATATAGTACATGATTTCTTATCGGTTAAAATCGCCTTCGCTATTCACAAAGTATGCATACAATTGGTGGACGACTGGACGACCGGCCTGTAACTCCTACAATTCAAATGAGAATAAAATTAATGAAATCACTAATGTAAAATTATAAAATTGTATAAGAGTTACTGGCATTTGCTAACACCAAAGCACATTAACATATAATGAATAACTTGTAAAATATATTAATACTGAATTTCATAAAAAAGACGAGTTTTGCGTAGTTCAGATGTACATCGGGTGCTCAAGTAATGAAGGGCGCTTTGCATCCAGATAACCCGTTGATTTGCAAGGGGCTTACATGCAATAAAACAACGAAAAAAGGATTGGGAGACATTTCAAGAGTTACGGGCGGAGGGGGGGGGGTCAATCAAAAAATGATGAAACACATTCCCCCTTACTTTCGATGAACAATTCGAATTAATCATGAAACTTTAAAAACACAAATGTCTGAAACACGCCAAACCGAAATGTAAGAGTTACAGACATATATTTCAGACTCCCATTTCAGGCTTCTTCCATATTTTCCAAATGTGGAATTTCTCTATTTCTTTCAAAAGCCGAATGCAGACAATTTCAATTAAATTTACATGATATACAACAACGCCTTAATCAAACTACTATTATAACTATTGCCAAAGTTGTATGAAGTAAGGGTACTTTGGCACCAGGCATGACCGAAGATATATATCAGACGACTAAATATGACTTCTATTTCTCGTAGCAACAGCGGTGAACTAATGCTATTTCATAGTTCATTTAAACGACGTTTTTACAGTGGGGAATTATTACGGTCCGTATATAGATTACCCCCCATGGGGATACCTTTTCTAGGTATTCACGGGCTTTGAAACCCCGGACACCTGAGCGATCTTTCTCTTTTCCTTTTTCCTCTCCATTCTCTTGTCTAATCTTTCTTCTCTGTTTCACTCTCATTGTGGTTTCCTCTTCTGAGGTGAGCGCGATTCTGCATAAGCCGATATCATCATGTTTATATCGAATTATGGAGAATTGTAAACCACCCACGCGTTTGCCGTGCATGGCGACCCGTGTCCCAGGAAAGGGGATCCTTGTAGTTGAAGGAAACCAACACACTGCTTTGACCTCTGTTTCAGGTAGACGGGAGGTGCATATTGGTCCCGTATGCATTAATCTGCTGGTCAGCTGACTTGTCACTGGCTGGGGATCAAGTGAGCGGGCACATACTAGTCATCTTGTTAAGGGTGGAAATTGAAATAGGTGTGTCTTGTGAACGTTTGGGCCCTGGTTAGCACTGGTGCACGAATGTGCATCCCCTTGTTGGGCTCGGTAGTGAGTGGTGTGGCCGGGGTCTGAAGTTTTTTCTCTATCTAGTATGGATGGAAGTACTACTTCACTTTCTTCTATTTCTCTCCCATGTGGAGTGCAACAAGTTGTAAAGAACACTTCATACACTCGTTTTTTGTAATTAAGCGCAAAGATGGTTATTCTGATAGTATTTTTAAAAAAACTTCACAGTTTCTTATTGCAAAAACATTTCAATCTGTATTTGAAGATGGTTATTCACTTAAAAAACTACAGTCTGGAGATTTTCTTGTTGCAGTTTCTAAAGTCAAACATTCATAATTTCTCTGCACAACAATAGGCACTTTTTCTGTTTCTGTTCAGGCCCATAAACTTTAAATACAAGCCGTGGTGTAATATCCGAACCAGAACTTTTATTTTTTACAAAGGAAGAACTTCTACAAAACCTAAAAGATGAAAATGTCATAGATGCACGTCGTATTACTATTCGTCGGAATGAGCAAGTGCTTCCTACGAAGCAAATTATTCTGACTTTCAATAGCCCTACTTTGCCAACCAGAATTAAAGCTGCCTACCTGAGCTGTCCTGTCCGACCTTATATACTTAACCCACTCCGTTGTTTTAAATGCCAGCGCTATGGTCATACTACAACTACCTGTCATGTTTCTGTTACCTGCGCACGTTGTGCTGAAGTCGGCCACGACGGTAAGTCATGCGAAAAGCCTGAACGCTGTACAAACTGTAAGGGTGACCATACTGCATACTCCCGCTCTTGTCCAAACTAGGTTCGTGAGAAAAAAATTCTTGCAGTCAGAATCACTCAGAAACTTTCTTATCCTGTAGCTCGAAAAATTGTTGAATCCAGAACACCATCTGTAGGAGTCTCTTATTATAGTTTGCTCAAGAGACAATCAAATTCCTTAAGACATATAAGCACCCAAACTGAATTCTCTTTACCACCAAATGATTCATAAGTTACACTAACCAGCACTATTCAGAAAAAAATCCGTAGTATGTATTGTGCAGCTAGAAGCAGCCCCTGCCTGCACTGAAACTTTTTCCACCATCATCAGAACCTGTGAAAATAGAATATTCTAAGTATCCATCTAAACAGTCAACCCAACATGAGTCAGGTCAAAAATCTGTTTCATCTCCAAACAAATTGGAAAAACCTGTTTATCCTACACAAAAACCAAAACCAAAATCATGTGCATTGAAAGAGAAAAAGAAAACCTCAACCCAAGCCTCTTCACAGTGGAAAACTGTGAAGACGAAAACTGTGTGTAATTAAATATGTAAATTACAATGAAA